>JANHFO010003797.1:106791-119408 GCA_032468095.1 Pareas carinatus
AAAACAGAAATAAAAAAAAAACCCTCCAGCAAAAGGAATTTGGCTTCTTCAATTCCAAATTTACTAGAATGGAGTCTACTGAACTTTTTAATGCCAAAGTAAAAGTCTGGAAACTGTGACTGGTTAGAAGACGGGGAAAATATTGTGCTGACCTCCAACAACCTTTTGAAGCATAACAATCCCAAACTCTTCCACGCAATTCTCATACACCCTGATCAGGTCTGATTGTCTTGTGGTTGATAAAAACATAATGATACGCTCTGCTGTTCCAACTAAGGTTACTTACATAACTGGCATGTTAGGAAAGCAAGAGTACCTGTTTGCATGCAATACTAAGCCAACCATTGATGGAGCAAGAGATGATTTATCTGTTCTGGCTGTCGAGAGGAACCAAGCAGAAATACTATACAGCAAATACCAGTTGAAACTCCCTTGTCCCTGCTAAATCAGAGTTCGGGTTTCTTGATATGACTGAGCTGAGCCCATTGATCTAGTGGTAGATGTGACCTCTTTCTCTCCAGCCTGATATTTCTAAACTTGACTTCTCAAATGAATTTTATAGAAATCACAAATGGCTACTGTATAGCAATAGGTTTAATGTAGCCTACATGTAAGAGTAGTGGCGCTGGGCGATGATGTCACAGGGCCATGCACATGCTCAAAAGAGAGTAGTGAGGGCGTCATGATTCGTCTGGGCACTCAGTGCCTAAAACACACACACTCTCTTTCCCTCCCTCCCTCTCTTTCTCTCTCTCTCACACACATACTTTCCTTCCAAAGCTTCTCTGTTACAATTCTCAGAATTACAAACCATGAGTGACGGAGGTTGTCAGAGACCTTCTGCATATAAAGCTTGTGTTCTACTATGTGCTGCTCTTTTTCTGCCATGGAAAAAGCTTTGATTTGCAGTTTCAGCCACATGCTTCCTCTTTCACAAAAAAGTATTTGAGGCAGAAAGCGTTAGGATGAACTGAGGTTAAGCAGCGGGTCTTTATCAGTGAGTATTTAAAAGTACTCAGAATGCTGCTGGGCCAGAATGTTCTTCTCTGCTTATCATGCCATAAAGCAGCCCTTCGTTGACTCAGTTTTCCCCAGTGTCTGGTATTTCTGCAACAGATCCTTAGAAAGGCAGCATCTTAAAAGCGCAGCTAACAAACCAGCAAAATGAGAAAAATCTAGAAAATTGAGAGTGAGTGAGAACATTTGCAACTAGCAATGGTGCCTTTCAAATGTGTTGGATTACGAAAGCTATCACTCTCAGTCAACATGTAGAGGATGCAAGATATAGTTCAACACATATTCAAGATACTAGGTTGAGGGAAACTGTTTTATAGTTCTCGTTTATTATGAAATCAGATTGTTGCCTCATCCGCATTTTGCAGACGTGTTACATTTGGAATGGAGTATCCAAGCCAAACCCTTCCAGAGCCAGCAAGTCCAATAAACCCTTATTGATTTTAAACTGGGATTACTAAAGTAATTCCAATTTAATAACATACCATTTGGTGCATGGCTTTTAGATTGTTACTACAGGTTGCCGCCTTAACCTCTTTGGTTGCATAAAGTTGTAAGTAGAACAATGATCATAATACTTGTTAGATTTGTTTTCATACAGTTTACTTGTGATTATATAAATAACCAGTATGAATCAAGAAGTATAGCCTAAAGCAGTAGTTTCAGCAAAACACTGGTTACCTTAACCTTTGACACCTCAAATTCTAGCCTATTTGAACTAAAGCATTTGTCATCTAAAATCCTCAGTTAAACATCCTTTCAAAATAATGTCTATCATTACGTTTCAAATCAATAGATTGCTAATCCCCTGCTTAGTACCTATAGATACCTGAAGGCATCTATCTACAATATACCCTGCTTTAACCCCTGGAGTTTCCATGGAAAAAATAAAGCATCAAAGTAAGTGAAAGTCATCTTCCACTTTCTCCACTTTGCACAATGACTTAGCTAGGCTATGCTTATTCAAACAGTTCCCTCTGACATTGAGGTTCTCCACATCACAAGAAGTAATATTTTTAGAGTATGCCTACAATGCTATCTGAGGGAGAAATATGTTCATACAGAAGTTTAATTTTTTTAAAATTCGCCAAGTGTGTCCGGACACACAAGTAATTTGTCTCTTTAATGATAAAGAAGGAAGAACCACCATCCTGTGTTGTGGCCGTATGTTAATGATAAAGTTTCTAAGGCAACTTCCACCAGTTGACAAAGTTACTATTAGTAGACTCTAAAGACAGAAGACAATAATGATTGTACCAAACCACTTACTTTCATGCCAGCCACTTAGGGCAAAAAAATCAAATATCAGTTTGTCACACTCCGGTGGGATTCCCTGTAGTTGCCAGACATTAGCATGCACATCTGCACTCTGTCCATAACTGATGATATGAAACCACTGCCACACATATCAAAATGTTTTATACACTCCCTACTGCAAATTCCATCCAGCTTTCAGAATATCTTGGTGGTATGCAATGGACTTAAATGCCCAGGATGGCATTAAAAAAGGTTAGCTGTGGGCAAGGAACATGTAGACTCAGGAACTTTCAAATTGTATAACAAATTACTTTAGTAATCCCAGTTTAAAATCAGTATCAATGGCACTAATGGACATGTCTCTATAGAATAAGGGACAAAGGGCACTAGCATCTGCTTCAAAGCTTAATAAAATCTTGGTAGAAGAATCCCATGCTAAATGAAGCTAGTAGACATCCGCCACACTAGTCAGAATAAGGAAAACATACAAAAAACTTTGTGATGTACAAATCCTTGGCTAGAGAGATCCAATTTCGATTTAGCATCATTTTCAACTGCTTTGCTGCAAGGAAGTTCCATTATTTATTTATTATGTACCCTGAAAATAAGACCTAACCGAAAAATAAGCCCTAGCAAGATTTTTTAGGATGCTCGTGATATAAGCTCTACCCCCAAAATAAGTTCCAGTTGATATCGTCAGCCAGATGGACACATTTAGTACATTTCCCCGAAAATAAGACCTAACCAGAAAATAAGGCCTAATGCATCTTTTGGAGCAAAAATTAGTATAAGACCTGGTCTTATTTTCAGGGAAACATGGTATGTATTAATCATATTTATATTATTGTCCATCTTACAACAAACGATCCTGTCTGGGTTTCCTACTGAAAGGCAACAAGTATACATGGGAAACCTCTACCAATGTATTTGCTGCACAAACATGTCTTTTCATTGAAAGATTTTAAAACTAAAAACCTTTGTTGTATTTGATCTTGTAATCAAAAAGAAATCTACAAACTACACTTTACATTTTAGACGTTTACAGGTGTTGCAAGTATGTAGAAGAAATAGAAGTAGAAGTAGGAGAAATGTATTTTCTTTCATAGAATATGAGATTCACTAAAAACAGGAAATATTCTTTCGGATCATATATCATTCTGGAATTTGTTTTGAATATCCACCAACTTATGACTTTCGCAAGAGATTCTTAAACAAATCATCTGAGAATAAAGCCCTTAAGCTAAAGATCTACTGAGCTATATGTTAGCTATATACTATCTTTCGGATCACAAGCAGCATAATTCTGAATATAAAAAGTGAATGGTTTTTTACATACTGCAGTGCCGGAATGGGAGCAAATCCAAATCTGGGTGGCCATTTTAAGAACTGTGCTGTGAGATTACTCTCCTGCCTTATGGCAGATGATGAAGTCCCTCAGCTTTCATTTTATCCCCTTCACTCTTTAAATTCTACCTGAAACTACAGGGTGAGGTAATCAAGGGACGTCAATTAAGATACCATCAATATGCAGATGACATCAGCTCTACATCTCCTTCTCATCAACAAAGGTGTCACAGTTGCTATTCTGAAACAGTAGTGGATCGGATGAGGGTCAAAACCTGAAATCAATCTACCCAAGATGAAGATATTTTATGGGTGGTGCATCTCTCCAGTTGAAGGGTGCCCTGCTTATGCTTGAGGGGCGGGGGGAAGTCTACATTAATTGAAAGGAACAAGTACACCGTTTAGGGATGCTTCTAGGCCCTTCATTGTCACTACAAGTTCATTGTCCACTACAAGGCCTGGAAGGCATGAAGTGCCTTTTATCACCAGCCACAACTCTACCTGGACAGATACAATTTCACAACAGTTATTCAAGTTCTGGCAACTTCCCAATTTGATTATTGCAATACATTGTACAAGGAGCTGCCTTCAAAATGGTCTTGAAACCTTAGTTCAAAATAGATCGGCTATTTTGAAAGCTCACTAGGATTGGCCGATACAAACATATTATGCCAATCAACATCTACACTGACTGGCAGTCTGTTTCCAGACTCATTCAAAGTGTTTAGGACCAGCATATCGGAAGAGCATTTTCTCCCATAAGTACCTACTCAGGACTTAAGATCAAGAGGAAAGAAAGGTGGGCCTCTACGAGGAGAATTTTTTCCTGTGGTGACACCCCATTTATGGGAATTCTCTTCCTAGAGAGACTTGATTGGTCCCCACATTAGCATCATTTTGACACTAGATGAAGGACTTTTTATTCTCCTTTGACTATTGAACATTTTTCTTTTTGAAAAAAAAAATCTAAATAAATAAATCAATCCAAGAATGACATATTCTTATTTCCTTGTTTGAAAAAAATCCTCTTTACTCTACAAGTATGTCAATACATATCTTCTTGCTCCCAAAAAATATTTTTTACAATGAAACGGGTAGAACAAAATATTGAAATAATTGCACCTTTTTTTAAAAAAAAATCATGTCTATTTAAAAGGCAATGGTGGGGGACTTATGGAGGGGATTCAGCCGTTTTTTACAGCTTTCCTAAACTTTGTTGCTGCCACCACCAAGTAAATCTAACATTTCATATTCACTTCTTGCTTAATTTTGAAAGGTGATGACATAGAGAACAAAACCACCAAAGTAGGTCTGAAAAGCCTAAACAGGTTGATAAAGAGCTAAGGATCTCTGAGATGGTCCTCTCAAGAGCAACTCTCCCCACAATAGGTGTTCTTCATAGGCTGTTGAGACTGCAGATGAGGTTTGACAATCTCTCCACATTTAGCAGGTGCCAGATGGGGGAAGCCTGGTGCTGACAGTTCAGACTTTAAATCTGGAAGAAGATAATCAAATGATGCTAGGATAGAGCTAGAAAGATATGTTTGAATGGTTGGCACCAGATCAAAGGCTGCCTTTCATATTTCTGGTCAGCTGAAGTTTCTGGCTGGTTCTAAATAGACAGCCACATAAGCATGAGAGCGTTGTAAGGGAGCATGAAAGTCACCAACAAATGGATGATAGTAAGAGATGCTGCCTGCAGCTAATGAATAAAGCAAGCCGATAAAAGGTCTATAGATAACTCCACCACTGGAGTTTTCAGAGGAGTGTTGGCTTGAGAGTACTCTCAAGCTACATTATTGCTCCTTGAATGGGAATGCAATTTCACTCAGGAGGAGAAAAAATCCTCTTCAATGATTAGAAGACCTCCTTCATAATACACAAGGACCATTCTTCTGGATTTTGCTTCATTTGGCCAACTCTTCCATTTAGCATTGGTAACTTCTTCCATTGCTTACAGGTTTTCAACTTGTAAAGTTAGTCCTCCATTGTCTCTTGACCTTGTGAGTCTATAAGAACACTTCCTTCTCTTTTCTTCCCTTTTTAAATCCTGATATGTATTGATTTCTAATTGCAATGTTGATTTTAAATGAAAAGCTTTATTGACACAGTATGGTCCAGGTAGAGTTTTGCAAAAGTTCCATACCTTGGAAAAAGTACTTGAGTTCAGTCAAATCCTAGAGACAAATCTTCCCAACTAAGTGCTAGACTGCAACTCCCCTTGGTTGCAATATGTTGACTTGCTATAGATTTGATGCCTGTATTGAAAAGCATCTAAAAGATAACCATTTGAAAAAGCCTGACAATAATTGATTCCTGTATTATTATTTTCTTCAGACTTTTTAATAATTCAGCTGATTATTTTCTGACCAATACATCATTTTTCTCCAGTCTTTAGTTTTTTTTTGAATGTTAATAGCTCATTTAGCCAAACTGTTTATTTAAAAGTAGATAATTACTAACTAGCTGCCGGTACCCGTGCTCCGCTACGGGGATTACCAAGAAAATTGAATGTTGGGTAAGAAAATAGAAGCATGTCATCTGTGAAGCTCCTTGAAGTTTTAAAGTGAGATACTATAGAAGCTTTTTAAGTTTGATGAATTTGTATAAGTTTGAAGATAATAAAAGTGGTGGTTGTCTTATCCGGATGCCCCTCTTTTTGGGGGAGCGAGGAGGACCCAATTCCCATATTGAATTTTTTTGGGGGGGGGCTGCCTCCCCCACCTATGTTGAGGCGGCCCTCCGCTATCCAGCCCCGCATTCACCTGCCCTGCTGCTCCTTGATCTGCCATGACTCCGGCCACTACAGTTGAAACTTCAGCTGCTGTAAGGTGATTACCAAAGGTCTCAGAGGCATGGCCCTTTCCACTGTCTCCTCCGACTGGGCCAGCGCGGACCAGCCATTCAAGGCCAGATGGGTTTGGGCCATGCGGAAGGCAGCGCGGCGGAGCCAGACAGGCGGTGGGTAGTACTGGGGCCCCCCCATGGCAGCCAACCCTGTGCTCCCTCCTGCATCGTATGCTCCCGCAAAGGCCCCAGAGGCATGGCCATTTCCACTGCCTCCTGGGATTTGGGCAGCGCAGGCATTGCAAAGAAGGCCTTGGCAGAGCGTGGGCGTTTCTGGCCTCCCTGTCTCCTCCACCCATGCCGGGGCGGCCCTCTACTATCCAGCACCGCACTCACTTGCGAGGTCTTGACCGATCGCGGGTGTTGCAAAGAGGTCTGCGGGGCGGCTGCTGCAAAGGAGGCCTAAATTTTCGGACCTGCCTGCCTCCCCCACCCATGCCGGCCATTGCAAAGGAAGCCTACATTTTCAGGCCTTCCTGTCTCCCCCATCCATGCCGCACTCACCTGCCCTGCTGCTCCCATCCAGCCTTGTGCTCTAACACTCCAGTCAACCGAAAAACTTAAAATCTCAAAATCAAACAACAGGCTGCGAAAGCTCTCCGATCAGAAGAAAGGTAACAAACGATGTTGTATATTTTGTCCAATCACAACCCTCTATCCATCCGGAATTAAACATTTAAAATAACTTGCGTAAAAATTAATATTTTGAAAAATCCTTTCTTAGTAAGCGCCTAGATGAACATATCTATCAAATTTCATGTTTGTAGCTGTTACATTTTTCGAGATCTGGTGATGAATCAGTTAGTCAGTTTTTCGTGTTTATATATATAGAGAGATAAATTAATAAAATACTACTCAAAGAGACAGCACACCATCAGTTAGACCTGGCTTAAAGTTTAAAACTAAACACAATAATTAGAACCAGAAACATAAATGAAAGCATCTTAAACATTCTCAAAACTGGATGTGCTCATACTTTGGCCTTATTCTCTTTCAAAGTGAAGCCCTCAATATGACCTGCAAAATTTGTGAAAACCTTGAATTGACAGAAGTTCTGATAGAAATGAGAAGTGTTGATCATACAAAGCATGTATGCATACCTCTTTCAAGACATAGCCCCCCCCAGTTCCTTTATACATCTGGACTACAGAGTTGAACTCAAATTAAATTAACAGTGTAGATTGCACAACTTTACTCCCAGTATTGAAGGCCTTTTGCTTATAGAGAATTCTTTTTGTTTGAATCTTAACATAAACTACTTGAAAACACAGGAGCAGAAGACATCCAAACCATCAGAAATGTCAGTGGCCATCCTTATGGACCAAGCAAACCTAATATACCCTTCGGAATATTTGAGCAGTCGCAACTATTGTGCAAGGACATAGAACAAGCTAGCTCGGAGAGTTCCAACTCTCTTCCAAAACAAGGAGTAGTTTTTCTCTGCATCACATACATATGTTTCTGAGTGAGCTTTTATGCACTATGAGCAACATCTGCACTTCTGCCTACATTCTACATTCAACTGCTGCCACAAATTTAAAGGGAAGCTCAGAGTTCAAAAATTCAACCATGGTGCCAAGCCAGATGTTCCTGCTTCCAAGATGCTAGTTCTTCCTCCGTAATCTGTCTTTCATCAGGTCTGCCCAGGGATATCAAGAGGTGCTATTCTTTCAGACTGGCTTATTTAAAAAAGGATTTTGTAGAATAGGAGTGGGCAGATGTCAGACTTGTAGGATCTACTTCATTGTTCTTGGTGGTTATGGTTTTGCTCCATTTCCAACAGAAGAGACCCAGCAACTGAAGGCTAACACAAAAAGCCACACAACACCTAGAAAAAAATAATCCCAAACAGAGCGATTTGTTCAGAGTAAATAAAAGTCCCAGCCTTCCCATACAAATCCCCACCTTTCTATTTTAACAGTATAATTTAAGTGGTTATTAAAGTGTTATGGTTATTAAATAACTGGAAATGAACAGTCTTTCCTGATATACCTAGAGTCATCCTATTATCTACCTTCAAACTCAGAATCGACTTTCTGCTTTTTCACTAAAACATCTGCTAATGTAGGTTAAAAACCCATTAACTCTCAGAGCAAAAAAGAAATTGGCTAACTTTACTTGGCTTTTGGCAGCCTTTCATAACCAGGGTACCCTCCAGATGTTTCCATTCAACACTCAGAACTCCCCCGCTACCTAACCATTGTTGGGAAATCTGGAAGTTGGAACCCACACATCTGGGCTGCATTTGGGTTGGAGAAACCAAAGCTACGCAACCTCAAGCATAGTAGTTGAAAGTTGGTGAGGAAAGAGATTAATTGGCCTCTCAGACACTGAGAACTTCTAACAAAAGTTTGTCATGGATTAAATCATGGATTTAAAACTTTTTTTAAAAAAAAAAGTTTGCCGTGGATTCTAATGAAAAACAAAGAGCACATCCATCCTGCCTGTATTTCAACACTGCCTTCATCCTCGGAAGTCTCTGCAAGCATTTTTACACCACTGTCCTTACAACTGAGCATGATCCAATCAGAGCGCTTCCCTCCAAGCAATGAAGGAATGAGATGTGATGGCCAGTTACCATCTCAGTCTTGTCTTCCCATTTGGTTGTTCACAGTAGAGGGGGGGGGCTACAATTGCTAAACCACTGAAGCCCAATGCAAGGGTACAAGGGTTTATGGAACTTAGCTGTATTATCCCATAAAGTTTAAATGTTCACAAAATGCTGATTTCTGGCAGCCATGCCAGAAGAAAATAATTCTAGTTTGCCAAGGATCATGGCAGTGTAGGATCAAAGGAGTGCCACCCCATTGTCAAAACTGATTGGGGGGGGCTAATATTGGGGATAATAATTCTCCCATCCCATAATTTAGGCTTGTTAAGCTCTGATCTGAAGACTATCCTAAAATCTGACTAATGAGATACAGGCTTTTGGTTCCACTTCAGTTCAAAAAGGACCATCTTTGTTTGCTATCTGTGCTAGTGATGTGCTAGATCGGTGATAGTCTTGCTGTCTGCAATAGAAATGGAATGAAAAGGACAGCATGAGAACAGTCCCAGAATGGGTGGGTAAGTGGCTGGCTGGCATCACTGCTGCATATTGTCTCCACCCATAAGAGCTCTAAAGACCACTGTGTTTTTTTTACTTCCAGGCTTAGGTGTACTCTACTTATAAGATGGTTTGCTAAGATCCTAATTTATTCTAGTCCTATGCAGTTGTTTACACAGAAGAAAGAAAGGACCAGTGCTTAGCTAGACACATTTAGCAAAAAAACCTTGCATGCTTGTCATGCTTCCATTCCAGGTTGCGAATGACAGAATGGAACTCTCATACATTTGGACATATCCTCCCACAATGCCTTCATAAGGCTTTTAAATGCAAACCAACTACAGAATCATTGCTAATAAAGGAGAAGTATGTATGATTAATACGCCCTGTGAAGACACCTTATAAAAACCAGTTTCAAGGAAGCTATTTTCATGGAGGACTTCGACTGTGAGAATGCAATCAAACATCCATTGCATAGTGAACACTTAATCAGAAAGCAAGAATCAAACCAAGCTATTTTCAGCTAGGCTATTTATTTAACAATAGAGGGATCCTTGCCAATTCCTACAAACATCAAATAGGAGCGTGCTGTATTTGTTAAGTAAAGGAGAACTGCCTGGTAGTTGAGTCACAGCAACTGGAATTCTTTTCTTACCATGACTCAACTTCCAGTCAGCGCTACCTGGATGACTGAGAATCTTCATCAACATAAAGGAGAACTGTTCAGATGTACACTATTGCTCCTCATTGACAGTTCTGTGTCACCTTGAAGGCAAGCAGTAGTAGGAAACAGTCATCGACAGGATGCACATGTTTATTTAGCTATAGTTTGCTCAATAAAATTCAATGGATATTGCATTTAGATTTGTGCTATATAATCCATTCAGATGGCTGAATTTTTATATCATGCTATGTCTGAAATATCATGCTAAATCTGAAATAAGGGGCACAATTGCTCAGTGGTTAAAGATGCTGAGCTGGTTTGAGACTCAGGATGAGTGATGGCATGAGCCCCCATTACTTGCTCCAGCTCCTGCTAACCTAGCAGTTCAAAAGCATGTAAATACAAGTAGATAAACAGGTACCACTTTGGTGGGAAGGTTTTGTGCACCTTGGTGTATAGTCGTGCTGGCCAAATGACCAAGGAATGGTTTTCGAACAACGCTGGCTCCCTCAGTCAAGAAATGGAGACTTCCCCTCGAGTCGGACTCAAGTGACAGGAGAAACCTTTACCTTTATGTATGAAACAATGGTTTATATGATTCACGCAAAGCACACCAAGGAAGTCATACTCTACCTCTGAGTTATCATAGTCCCAAGGGCTAATGCACACAAGCTAGCTTTTCAACAAAAACCATTTGAAAGTCTGCTCATTCTATAAACATTGTTAGAGATGAATTGGGTGGACGTGCAAGAAACACCCAAGCCAGCTTTTGTGTTGATTTTTGTCAGATCAGCATTGTTTAGGCTGACTGAAGTATCCGGAGTCTTCATTTACATCTGCTTGTAAGTGCTCTTCAGTTCTAGGCCTCTGCTTTTAATTTCAGAAGGAAAGGGCAAAGTTCAGACATTCTAAATAAAGACTTCAACTTCTTCAGTTCTCTCTGATCTCGTTTTCAAAGGCTAGGAGGAAATTGATAGTAGATGTATTCTTATTTCCATCCATCTTGCATGCTATTCCTCCACAATGAAAAGTCATCAACTGCCAACCAGACAAAGACACATTTAAATATTAGGAGCCGAGATCAAGATACTCAGGAAGTTGGCTGGGATGACAAGCGCAATAGAGCTGTATTCTCATGATGGCACTTGAGCCCAGAAATCAATAGAAGAGTTGAAAAGGATGCGCTCAAGGAATTCACAAGAGCAGAGATCACTGGAAGCCTGAAATGTAGCTATCAAAATCTCCCAATAAACCCCCCCTCAACTCATCACACAGAGAGATCAAGAAAAAACTTTCTGCCCCCCTCCCATTAATTTACATGAAAAAGAGTCAAGTAGTTACCAAAGCCCATCCTTTTAAAGATCCCTTCCAAATGAGGCATCAAGCAACATTGAAAGAGCTGCCTCCTCTCTTTGCTGTTTCACCACAAATATAAGCAAGGCAGTCAACTATTGGGGAGTGGAGAAAGAAGGAGAGAGCTGTCCCCTAAGAACAAACTGCACTGCTTTAATTGCTTTCAGTACTTCAGTTGCTTTAGGTCCCCATCCAGTACTTTGTTAGCGGTCGTTTCCAAGATAGGTTTGTCAAAGGGGCAATACAATTCTCACTTGGAAGTCCTCATGATCTCTGAAACTTGTCCAGGAAGTCAGAACATCCTAACCTAGACAAGCAGTACAACTGCCACACAGCCCTTGAAAGGAAGAATACACATCCCAGATTCCCTTTGTTTTCAATTTATGTTATATTGAAGATCTCCCAGAAAAGCAACGAAGATATCAGCCAGTCTCCCAAGAGACTGTTTTTAAAACAAGATTCCTATGTCATTGAAATCTAGCATGAATGCTTCATAAAGAGGTACAATAGATAAGATTTTGATTATTATTATTAGACTTATATTGTACCTTTATTTTGTACAATTGAAGGCAATATGCATAATGCTTCTGCCTCCTATTTTACTCAGAACAACATCCCTGGGAGACAAATTAGAGTAAGAGAAAGTGGCTGGTCCAAAATCTCCTAGATAGTTTTCATACCTAAGACAGGACAAGGAGTCACACCCTCCATGTTTCAGGTTCAGGGCCTTTCAACACTACAATATACCAGCAAACTGACTTATTTTAATAGAAATAATTATAATAATTGATATTTTTAAAAGAAATTGATTTAAAATAGATCTCAGGTTAGTGCAAAAATGCTAATTCTCTTAGAAAATCTATGAATCTCCATTGCATACATACAGAATTAATTTGTCCTCTTCTATTTAGAAGAAAAAATACATAAGAGTTAAAATCAATCATTATAAATAAGATCCAACTGGCTAAACTTGCATTTATACTAGAAATTCATTAATTTCATAATTTCTTCTTTGTTGCTGATCTATCTATCTATCTATCTATCTATCTATCTATCTATCTATCTATCTATCTATCTATCTATCTATCTATC
>JANHFO010003798.1:56540-72477 GCA_032468095.1 Pareas carinatus
CATCCATCCATCCATCCATCCATCCATCCATTTTATATAGCTGCCCATCTCACAACCAGGTAAAAAATAGCAAATATAAAAACAAGAGTTACAATTGTATTGATATTCTTAAGGAGCAAATGGATGAGTGCTATTTGGGGATACACAACTGTAAGTTTTGAAAAATCACTGATTAACTTTCCAGAAAGATCAGAGATCCTTTGGAATGCTATCAGCTGATTCAGGTGTAGCTTCAGAGAACTGTTGGTAAAAGTTATTTGGGGAAGTAAGTAGCTCAATTCTTACCTGTGTAGCGTAAGCATCAGTGATGGCTGTATGCAGATTGCAGAACCTTCCATATACATTTGCTTTATACTAAATCACTTCTTAGTCATCCTTACCATTTCCAGGGTCAAATATAGTATTTTTAATGCTCATCGATTGTCCGTTTTCTTTGCATGATAAAAGCTTTCTTAATTTTCCCCCCAATCAGACAGCTGCTTTGACCTCTTGTCACATGGGCTGTGGGACCTGTGTGCTGATTGGTATGCCCCCCTTGGGTGCAAAATTCCCCTTGGATCCTATGCTGCTTCTTACAGGCCGCACCATAAAAGGAAGTTTCATTGGAGGTATGTTGATAGATGAAAGATAAGTGAACACACTCATAAACAAATATTTTCTTTGTCTTTTGTAGTGTAGAATTACAGTGGAAATGATGCTATGTGAACGTACTTATAAACCAGAATTTGCCCTAGGATACTTGTTCATTTGATCTGCGACTGTATTACAGGTAGTCCTCAAGACTAGCTCAAAAAATTGTATAAATTTTCTTAGCAACAAAAAAAGGAAGTGCATTTCAAAACCTGGAACAAGAGAACAGACCTCTGAAACCCAGATTATTTTCTTTCTTTCTTTCTTTTAAATTAATATTTATTTATTTTCAAAACAAAAAGAAAAAGTTACATCATTTGTTCGACTTTGGACAGCTGGGCATTCATTTCAAACATTTTTCATTATTTCATACCTACTCCTACAATCTTATCTACCATCTCTGCAAATTCAACTCCTTAATTAATAACATATTTTATATCAAACTCTAAGAAAAATAAAAAACCAAACAATTCATTATATTGATGGTCATTAAACTCCAATCCTGATTTACCCATAAAACTCTAGAATTGACATATAAAAGAAAAAAGAACAACAAAAAAGAAAAAAGCTATATTTAAAATACTTTTATCTATTGATCAATTCAGGTTTTTACCCATATCTTTCAGAACCTCCTGCAATAATATTTTCATGCTTTATTCATGATCTTAAAAGAATAGCCAATTGTTATTGCCATTATTGCCAATTTTTCTCATCGAAAAAGAAAATTTATCATTCCATCAGTTAACTGTCTAAAATTTCTCCATAACTTCCATATTTGAACTTCTTTCCCTTCCATTCTTATTTCTACATGTCTCCCTCTCCTTATTCCTTTCCATCTTATCTTTTTCCAATACCCCAAAAGTACTTCTGTTAAATCATTGCATTTCCTCAGATCTGTTTTTATGCTCATTTGTCCAGTATTATTCTTTAATTTGATCAGTATAGTTGACGCTGTTTTTTTAAAATCCTTTTGTCTTTCCATAGCAGCCTTAGCAGTCTTTTGAAGTACTGTATGATGTTCCAATCGTTCCACTTCAAATTCCATCCATTCTTCAAAGTGTTGTAACCCCCTTGTTTCATCCAATTTTATATCCACTTTTTCTGTAGTAGCTCCTTCTTTTAAACTTTGTGCAGACAAGTCTTTTTGTCCATCCAATTTTTGGTTTATTTTTTTAAATTCAGTAACGGTTTCCAAATTAGTCTTTTTAAATTCAGTAATCATTTCCAAATTAATTTTTTTAAATTCATAATTCATTTCCCAGGCATAATTATGAAACATTTTTTCCACAGCCTGTAAGAATACCATTGATAGTATTTGAGTGTCTTTTCCCTTTTGGCATATCATTGTTATAACTCAGTTGCAACAATGTTTCAAACTTTCGATTCTCTATCAGTCTCACTATTTACTTTCACTTCCAAAAATAGCTCACAGCTGCTCTTTTTCAGTGTCACATGTATTTTTAAAATCCAAATGCTGATTCACTTCTTTTCAAACATATATAGTTCTTAAAAATCCAAAACAAGTATAAACTTTCCAATGAAGAACATGGGAACAAAACCTTTTTTTAGTTTTTGTATTAATCAGAGTATTTTTTTCTTCTAGAGTTAGATTTTAATTCCAAATACTTAGCAAAGTCTGTAGACCCTTCTGTGTTTAGTCGCCATCTTTTCCCCTTTTTCCAGGTAATTATTCCATTCTAAATCTTCTTATTAATCAGGTAGTCTTTTTCGTGATAAAAATCTTTAAAACTCACCCAGGTGTCTGTATGCCGATTTGTGCTTTTTTGCGGTTTGGCTTTCAAACCACTTGATCTTTCGCTTCTCACCCTGTCTGCGGCTACACGATGCGATTTCCGCAGCCCAGCTTCGTAGAACTTTGAGGGTTTTCTTCCCGATCCCAGGGTGGTCGCCACCTCCCCTGGGACCGCAGAACGCCCCCTCCTATTTGCTGCCTCTCCAGGGCAACTTAGGGTTCGGTTCCAAGACCGGAACAGACCCGAGCTACTTGCTGTCAAACAGTTCAACTCAGGAATTCCCCGAGCTTGCTGTTGCAGCACTGCATTGTCCACCAGGAGTCCTGGTGACCCCAACGTGATCATTTTCAAAAGAATATCTCCTGCAGATTTTAGTAGCTAAATAGTTTGTCTCTTGTATTATTTTTTTCCTCTTGTTGCAATCCTATCACATTCTCATCCCATCCCATTTTATCTTCAAAGAGGGTTGATGTATATCAACATTCTCCATTCTGGCATCATACAAATGCTCTGTTTACAGTTACTCATGCCTTGGTCCCTTCCCAAGTTGTAGTATGCTATATATGGTATCATCCATGAGAAGTATCTGAAAGTTTCAGCTGGTGTAGAATGTGGTGTCATGGGAAGTTATCTGTGTCCCTTGAATGGCATTGACTACATTGGCTTCTAGGTCCAATTCAAGATGCTGGTTTTAAAAGCCCTTCATGGAATGGGGCCAGGTTATTTGAATTAAGAATAAACATTTAGCAATTCATGTGCTTCCAGTTTTAGATTATTCTATATTTGATTTTACAACAACAAGAACTAATGTTACGAGTTTTGTTACGAGCACTTTTGCAGTTTGCCACAAAAAAAAGTTTTGACAAATTGCAAAAATGTTCATGGGAAGCAGAGCCAACATCTCGTAGGTTACATTTGGTTTTGTTTTTCTAGGCTGGAAGATGAAAGATTCAATTCCTCAACTGGTCTCCAGTTACATGGAAGGAAAATGTAATCCAGATGGTCTGATCAGCCACATTTTACCATTCAGTGATATTGGGAAAGGATTTGACTTGCTTCATGCTGGAAAGAGGTGAGATTTCTGCCTCATCGTTTCCTATTTTTTAACAGAAGTAGTTTCAGCTCAGACATCAGTTTGAATTCCAAAAGCCAGATTGGTCTAGTGGTGAAGCTACAAAGCTAGAAACTGGGAGGCTGTGATTTCTCGTCCCACCTTAGACATGAAAGCCAGCTGGGTGACTTTGAGCCAGTCACACACTCTCATCCCAACCCACCACACAGGGTGGTTGCTGTGAAGTAAATAGGAAGAGGAAAGATTAATAGGTACATTTGCTACCTTGAGTTATTAATCAAAATAATACAGAATATAAATAATAAATTCAGTTTCGTCTATACATAGCACAAATATTAATGTTTAGATTTTGTAGCTCCTTAAAGATCAAAGGGACTTGCTAGGAGACTGAAGTATTTGCTGCACTGTTCTTAGATTTTCATCTCACAGATTAGCTACACTGAGTCAAAGGGTTCTCTAGATAAAGTTAAAGGATAATGGAAAGACTGCATTTTAAAGCCTTGTAAAAGTTTCATTCTTCTAGTGAATTCTACATACGCCAACACCTCCGCACCCCACCCCACCCTGGGAAAAAGTAGCCCCAACTGGTAGCCAGATTAACCAGCGGTAGTCAGCTGATCAAACTCAGAGTCTTGAAGAAGATGGCAGGTATCCCTGATCTAAGCCACTTAAAAGATTTAAAAACAACAGCTATAACTTCTACTGCATCTGGTTGCAAATTGACAACCTGATTTAAAACTAGCATGATGTGAGCTCTGTGAGATAGACCAAATATCAACCTGGCTGTAGCAAATTGTCCCAAATTAAAGCGTTCAAGTCGTATGCATAAACAGCCTTGTGTAAAGCATAAGACAAATCTGGAAGTTATAAGTGGATTCTGATCTAATCCACTCTTTTTGGGAGAGCATGATTTCATCAAGAATAGCTCCATCCAAAATCTAGAGTAATGACCTTTCACAATGAATATTTTGGTCTTACGTGGATTCAGTTTCAATTTGTTTTCCTTCATTCATCCCATTGCTATCCTTAGGTAAACCTTCAGGGAAGTTATACCATTGCCTGTCAGTGCTACTATTTCTTTGTTTATATTTTGTTTATATTTATATTTATTCTACCCAGAGAATTGGATTTCACGGTCCTCTTCCAACAGTTGATGTGTCTATTTAAAAAGCACTGGAGACCAAATGGAGCATTGAAGGACTTCACATACCAATTCCTTCTTTGTGGAACACTGGTCCCCAAGCAACACCATCTGGGACTACCCTGCCAGTTAGGAAGGGGACCACTGCAAAGCAAGGCCCCTCTCCTGCCCTTTGGAATATCTTACCCGCTGAGGCGAGATTGGCTCCCAACCTCCTTACTTTTCATAAGAGTTTTAAGACCTGGTTCTGCCAGATAGCTTGGGAACTCAGTGGGGGAGCTTCATACTGAAGATAGCTGACTAATTAAAAGCTAATTTCACCTCATCTGCCCCACCCCTTGTATCTGACTTCCTCCTTCTCTATCTTGCGTTAATGGTTTTATTTCATCTGCTTTGTCATTTTATATCTGATGGTTTTAATGTGTTTATGCTGTAAACTGCCCAGAGTCATTTGATACAAGATAGGTGGTAAATAAATTTAATAATAAAATAAAAATAAATTCCCAAGGCTGCAAATTTTTCCAGTAAGATTCCATGGCCATTGAGATGAGAAGCTGCTAGGAGAACTAAGAAAGTCAGAATTCATATTCCCTTTGTTTCTCTTCATCATCCATGAAGCTGACCAATGCAGTTTCACCTCTGTACATGCTGGCAGTCATCTATAACAGAGGTCTCCAACTTTGGTCCCTTTAAGACTTAAAGGGACCAAGGTTGGAGACTTCTGATCTATAACAAGGGTCTACCAAGTGAGAAAAGACTGTGAAATTACTTTGCAAGGGTTTTGCCTTGTGGACTCTCTGTTTCTGGGCTTTCTTCTAATATTGAAGCAAGGTTATTGAACCAATTGGCAAGTGGTTGAAGCAAAGGTCTGTGAGGGGATAACGTTCAGGAGATTCCTCAGATCTGCATGCAACTTTTGTTGAAATCTCAATTTTTCTATTATTTGATGAGTTGTCTCAAGAGAGAATCTACACTACATCCATCCTGGGTGCCATTTCTTTGTGGCCCACAGCACCGACTTCTTATGAATGGCAAATGCTGTTGTCCTGACAACATTGCCACAAACAAATGCAGCGGTCATATTTCCCAACTACACAGCCTGCTTCTCCCATATTCCAAGATTAACAATAATATCTGTCGGCAGGATTTGAAAATAGGAAATCAGTCACAGGCATGAATTTAAAAATACTTATGTTTTGATGTGGCAAGTGAAGCCTGTGTTTTATTTTTCAGCATTCGAACTGTCTTGATGTTTTAAGTGGCTCAACGTGCTGAATCTATCTGGAAGTCTTTAGCCCGGAACCATGAAGAATACCCTTTTCCTTGGCTCTATGCTCGTTCTGAAAATACTGGAAAAAGACATTCCTGTTTTGTTTTGTCTGTGTGTTCATGTTTAGGCCATAGCATAAGCTACATGATTTACAAGTTGGAAAGCTGATCTTACTTGGCCCCAGATGTGAAAAATTACAAAGCACGGTCTTAGTTATAAGTATCACAGAAAGAGCACAATCCAATTTTAAGCCTCCAAAGTGGGAAAAAAATATCAGCCGTATCTATATAAAAGATAGAAACTGTTTTTTTATTGCTTAGCTTCACGGTGTTCTCTGCCCTGCAGTTCTCTTGTTTTAGCAATAGAGGAGAGTATGTGTAGCTCAAGGTTGAAATGAAGGTTCCTTGGTACTCTCTGAGCGTGATGCCTGATGATGTTACCTAGTTTGGATAATGAAACACCTGCAAGAAAACAGCCAAGCTTATAGAACACCCCTCAATTCCCTTGTTTAGCAAGAGATCAAGGAGGGACTTGAATCTAGGCTTCCTATGTTTCAGTTCAACACCTCAACCATTGCACTTGTCATACAGCCTGGGTGCCTCTGCCATATAATCTTGTATCAAAAGACACGAGACTTGCTCTTGCTTTGTCTCCCATTCATAGCCTATCGTGCTGAATGGAATCGCCTTCCTAGGATTGCCTTGCAATCATGCCAACTTTGTCAATGTGGAGTCAGTGGAACGGGATACATCTAAGCATCAAACAGCAGCTCCAGTAATTGTTTTATATGTGCTTCATTGTATCATGCAAACCTAATCCAAAGAAAAAAAATACACATACAATAGCGTCAGTGGATCAACACTGTTTCAAAATGGATCAGCTTAGCAATTGTTTTGGGTTTTTTTTAAAAAAAAGGCCTGGGAAATCATTATACATGGAACAAATGCCAGCTGGGTGACATTTGGGCCAGTCAGTCAAGTTTATCTCACGTGCTTTTTGTTGTGGGGAACATAGGCGGAGGAGCAGTAGATACGTTTGCCATTTGAAGTTGTTTATAAAAAGAGTAACGGTTGGATATAAATTAAATAGATAAATAAATGCAACTTTTTAACTGTATTGCTTTAACGTTTCCTTCCTTGACCTTTGGTTGCAAAGAGTTAATTTAAATTTGACAACACAGAACAATCCTTAGTCATTACGTCCATATTTTCCATTGCAGAAGCCAACATCCATTTCCCTGGTGGTGCAGTGATTAGAATGCAGTATTGCAGGCTAACTCTGCCCACTGCCAGGTGTTTGACTCAAGGTTGACTCAGCCTTCCATCCTTTCGAGGTCGGTAAAATGAGGACCCAGGTTATTGAGGGCAATATGCTGATGTTATAAACTGCTCAGAGCATACACTAAGCACTAAGGAGTGGTATATGGTTGTGCTATTGCTTTCCCCCGCCCCAATCTACCAAGTAGATTTTAAATTGTGAAGATCTGCATCTGTAATGTAAAGCCATTGATCTCAAAGTATCAACCCAAAAACCAGCAATTGTGAGGAGAAGATCAGGCTATGCTGTTAACAGTCTCAAAAGCATCCATCAACCTTCCCCAAATTGAGTGCCTTTTAGATGTGTGAACTTCAAATTCCAGATGAACCAGTTGGGAATTATGCAAATTGAAATCCAACAACTGCAGAGCACCCATTCAGTTTTAACATTTTATTTGCTAATATTTTATTTGTACACCGTCCAGGGTCACTCTGAGTGGGAGATGGGTAGTTTCTATAATTTATTTATTTATTTATTTATTTATTGATGAATTTATAATGAATGAAAGAATAAATAAAACCCCTCTCATTTAAAGTAGGTGCTATTTTGCACTATGCACTGCTAGTAAAAAAAACCAACGCCGATATGAGAGAAAATGTTTTAGAAATCCTCGGCTTAGAACTATTTTTTAAAATATTCATGTAGTCCTCAACTTGCAACCATTTGCTTAGCGACTGTTTGAAGATATAACAGCATTGAAAAAAGTGACAGGATCAGTTTTCACACTTACAACTGTTGCAGCATTCTCATGGTCATGTGATCAAAATGAATTTGAGATCGTTTGCAACTGGCATGTACTTATGACAGTTGCATTGTCCTGTGGTCAGGTGATCACCATTTTGAACCTTCCCTGCCAGCTTCCAACAAGAAAAGTCAATTGGGAAAGCCAGGTGAATGACATGATTCACTTAACTGTAGTGATTTGCTTAACAACTGAGGCAAAAAAAGGTAAAATGAGGCGCAGATCACTTAACTGCCTCCCTTAGCAACAGAAACTATTTATTATTTAGACTTATATACCGCTTAATAGTACTTTACAGCACTCTCTAAGCAGTTTACACAGCCAGCCTATGGCCCCCAACAATCTGGGTCCTCATTTTACCGACCTTGGAAGGATGAGTCAACCTTGAACCGGTGCGAATCAAACTGCTGAACTTTTGCTGGCTGATGGCAGATGGCAGTCAGCAGAAATAGCCTGCAGTGCTGCTTTTAACCACTGCACCATCCTGGCTCCTTGAACTAGGTTCAATTTTGGTCATAAGTTGAGGAATTACCAGTATTGTAGGCAAAATTTGTATGCTCCTTAATAAAACTTGCTGTTGAGCATTCTGTATGAATTGTGGCTGAAAGAGAGAGAAAAACAGTATTTTATAGTGGGTTTTTTTAAAGAAAAATACTGTTTATTATCTTTGTAATGTCCTTTATTCATGACTCGAGTGATTTACTCAAATCAAATAATTCAATTCATGCCTGAGATTAAATTATGTTTATTGGGTTGGTAATTTATATGACATGCTTAGCAATAAACCATTTTTTAAAATTTATTTCAATTGATTTTATGCAACTTGAATCATTTTGCCTCTAAACAGGTCACAAGGAGAAATACAGTAACATCAATATACAGTAGTCATAAAAAAAACCATACCATTAAATCATATAACAAATTCAAAATAATAATTCCTAGTATTAACCCATTATATATCTTGGTTATGTTCAACAGTTTACAACCTAAATACTCTGAAAAAAGATACTTTCTAAATATCAGGAATGAAAGTACAGATTCTTGTTCCTGGTGGTAAAATTTAAGAAAATGCTTTCCCTGTTCATTTCCACTACATCTCAAATAACAAATAATCAGATCTTAAGACATATAGGACTTTAAAGAATACAACCAGCATCTATCTATCTATCAATCATATTATCTAACTTTCTAATCTTCTATCTTCCTCTTTTCTCCCAGTTAAAAATGTATTTTATATTTTATTATAATATGATCCATAATTTAATTCAAGTTTTTCTTTATTTAAACTATTTTTTTTAATGAAGCTTTTTTCTTTCTCTGTTATGTTTTCGAAAATTTATCTCCTGCATTGTTCCAGCCATGTATGTTTCCACCAGGAGTCACAAATAGCTGAAATAATTCCATATTAAAGTGTAATTGATACAGTTGTTGCTTATGCATCAATTCTATTCACTGATGGCAGTGGCACCTATTTATACACTGGGTTTTTTGGCTAAATTTGCCTAGAATGCCCTACAGTATCTGTGCTTGGGTGATATACTGACATACAAAGTAGTCAAACATTTCAATTTAAAACATTGTGCAAAAATAACCGGAAGAGTTAGTTTCTAGTTAGGTGTATTAGTCCAATGCAGAATACATTGTAGACTTGCATTCTGGCCAAATGAGTAGAATTTGACAATTATTTTAAATTAATAAAAAATGGGATAACTGAATCAATCTTAAGCAGCCATGGATTAATATATAAAATCAATCAACTATGGTTAACAAGCACATCATGCAAGTTCAACATTTGTGTGGCAATCTTCTGTGAGTAGTCATTTAATGTTTCCCAATGCCCCAAGGCAGTGTGAGAAATTTAGAGCTGTACTTTTGTGGCTAATTAGTGTTGCACATGCTGGGAATTTTGCAAAGGATCCATAAAAATAAAGTGCTGGATTTCCATCTATATTATTTGTCATATGAGCTGTCATTTGTTTTAATAAATCCTTGCCTTGGCAAACATGGTGTGTGCAATGCAAACCTAACAGCTATTCCACAAGTACTAATATTTCTCAATTATGATCCTATGGGGACACCAAACCTGTGGAATTAATATAGTTGTTCAAATGCATCTATATTCTATTCTTTATGTAAGTAATTTAAGCAAAAGAACATCAGTCAAAGTTTGTTTGTGTTTTGTTCTGGTGTTTTGTTTTTTTGCTGGTGCAGACTAATTCATAAGCTTCTTTGGAACTAAGCCCTGAGATCTGTATGTTTTTAGAATCTCTTCTGAGTCTAGATGGCAGTTATCTTTGGCTATTCCAGAGCGAGTTTGTTTTAAGCAAAACTCTTGGAAAACTTTAAACTTCTTAGTACAGTTGCACCACGAACCCTCCCCTTCCTGAGCTGACCTATCATAGATTAAACATTTTATGTGTTGCACAGGGTGGAGAAAAATTGCTCATGTATCTCTCAGAGCCAAAATAATCAAGAAGAGAAGTCATTTATATAGAAGAGCTTGGACAGATTCTAAGCAGGAATCCTGGACTACATGGCGACTGCTGGGAAGGTAAGGAAGACTCTTAATCAAAACTCTTAATGAGAGCAGCATATGTGCACCATTGTTAGATCACTCCTAAAATGGAAGAATTAAGTGTTCCTTAAAAAAAAATATGTATGGAGCATTCTGTGAATTTCACTTGTGCTGATTCACTCTATACTCTGCAAAGTCAGGTTTGAAAGGTTTTGCGAAAAATCATTTGTGAGTTCAAAATGTAAAGCTGCCTGACAATTAAAAACCAAGCGTTCTAGAGCATTGTTGAAATGATTTAAAATACTGCCATGCGTAAGAAAATGTATAGTCATTTGGTTGCTTTACTAGAGTATAGTGTTCTTATCTTTCACCTGAACTATAGGCAGAAAAATGCTGACACAATCTTTCTTGCACTTACAGTACTAAGACTTGGTGCTGTCTTTGGAGCATTTATTTAAAACACTCACGATATCTTCTTCCTATATATTGGACTACTCGAGTCATTTCAAGATTGCACCGGAGATGCTGATTAGAGACAACGTGAATCACGATCCAATCCATAGTATCAGAAGGGATAGAAATCTGTGTTGTGTTTCCTGTTCATTTGGTCTGCTGAGGAATTTCAGGGATGAGTGAGCCAAATCGGCATCATCTGAAATCGGTTGTGAAATGGGTTATTAGACAGTTGTGGAGCTTTAAATATTGTACCACATCTAATTTAAACTGATAGTCTTTTCATTCAAGATGTTTGGTAATGTAAACCTTTACTCTCACCATGCAGAAAACCAAGACTATTGAGAGTAGTTTGATCTAGTGATGAAGGCACCAGACTGTGAGTTCTAATTCTGCCTTAAGGTTGAAAGCTGACTGGGTGACCATGGGCCAGTCACTCTGGTTCACCTCACCTCGCCTCATAGGACTGTTTATGTAGGGAAAATAGGCAGAGAGAAGAGAATTAGATACGTCTGCCGCTTTGAGTTATTTATAAAAATAATAAAAGGAGATGAAAGAAAATCTTAAAACATAATTTGCCATGCAGAAAACTAATTGAATCTCACTGCAGTTTAAGAGAAATATGCCAAGAACAAACAAAAGTTGTGTGTGTGTGGTGTGGTGTGTGTGTGTGTGCTTTCAGAGTAATGTTCAAAGTCAAGTTTTCAGCCAGAAATCTTTGGATTTAGAGCTAATTTCTAACTCTTACGATCTCCCTTCTATGGCTCTACAAGCTCATCTAAATATGGGAAGAACGTTTCCTCTTTCTTTTTGTTTTGCATTTATGCTATGAGATTCCCAAGTAGCTTTTTTTACTTAGTGATAAATTATAATAAATTTAAAATATTACGACTTGCAAACTCTGCCAAATGTAAAAGAAATACTTTAAGACAAAGTGAATTTATGTGTGCTTGAGGTGGGGGAAACCCATTTCTTACATGCAAACAGAGATTGTATAATTGCAACCAGACTAGAAATGAAACATGTGCGCAGTTCCTATGCATATATAGCTGTACATGCTAGACATACCTTTCCTGTTTATGCTATATATCCATTTACTGTGTTTGCATGTGTGCCTTCTAGTCAGTTTTTGACTTCTGGTGACTAGCCTGGAGCCTGAACCACTACGCCAAACTGGTTCTTAAGTAAATTAACTTGTGTTATTGTCTACCTACTGATCTATGTCCTGATCAACCTACTACCGTCTACCTATCTGGTATATAATTAATTACATAGTTAAAATTTATAAAATAAATTTTGGGCATAGGGGGAAATTCTGTAGTATTTCCAGATAGGGATGGGTACATATGCCAGTTTTCTTTTTCTAAGAAATTTTTTCTTAGTTTCCGATTTTTGTAAGTTCAGTTAATTGGTATGGGAGGGTTTTTTTCCCTAAAGAACTTCATATATGTATGTGAACATGTTTTTAATAAACATCTTTCCATGGATATTTAGTTGCAGTTCTGTCTATTATATTTGCGGGCATATCTCCTAACATAAGGCAGATGCTTGCTGATCATTTTTTTTTTTATTTGGTGAACCCATTACAGATTACAAATTTTAAGCTGCAGTTGTCTGCACACTTAGCTGAAAGTAAACCCCATTTAACATTTTGCATAAATATGACTAGTGGTGTTCTTCCTCCCACTGCTTAAGGTGTTCACCCATCTATAAACCTGCAGAAAACTAAACAACTAGCATGGATTTTGTAGCCTTGATTGCAATTTGAATTGCCTTTGATCTATCTTGCAGATCAAAGATAGTGTCCTCATGTCCCATGCAAGAAATTGATGATGAACCATCCCATGTAATTGATGATGGTTTTGACATATCAGTATCTACCTCCTTTTCCTTCACATCTTACGGTCACTAGATGGTAGGCAGACCATCTGCTGCAAAATTATTGTAATTGATGATGGTTTTGACTTATCAGTATCTACCTCCTTTTTTTCTGAGCAGGGTCCACTTCACCTACCCGGTAAGCATGGATTAAGCCAACTTTCAGAACTCACTTGCCATCTTCTCTGGCCTCTGGAGAGAGGCGAGAGGAAGCTCTTTACCAATCAGGGCTGTGTTCTCATGGATAAGCTGTTCAATAGGTTCAGATGTTTGAGGCTTTACAATAACAGCCTCCCCCTTTGCCAGTTTCCTAGCAATTCTCAGCCATTACGCCTCAAAAACTACAGTAGAAGATGATTGGGAGGGTGGATACAGCTGTAGAGGACACACTGGCCCTCTCTTATATTCCTTTTAGTACCATACCTGTTCCCTCTGCCTCTGCTTGTCAATTGCTCACTGAATTTTTTTTTAAGTTTTTGTTTCAGATCAAAGTTCACTTTTAAATCACCAGAGTTTTAGTCTCAATCATTCAACTTATTTTTCCAACACTCTTCTTTTATCACAATTAGTTCACAATTTAGTCCATAAGGATTATATATTTACTCACTTGTGACTTCAGCCCCGTTTGGATTTCAGTCATCTTTTAAGGAAAAATCTTTTTGAGGCAGAGAATTCTCTATTTTATTCTTCAGGCACACACTACTTTGGGAGAGTGAATTATTATTATTTTTAAATTGAAATATCACTGGTCTGGATGCATTCTTCATCTGTTTCTTCCTCCACTTACTTCCATGAATAGATGTTGGTCTTGGCATTCCAGACTTCCCCTAATGGTGTCATTGTGAGCGCCGTTTCGCCCAATAAGAGAAAAGGAGAGGGGTGGGTTTCTTCGTGCAGATTGCTGTCTGCCATGAGGTCCTACTCAGCTTCCTTCTTTGGATGCCCCTCCAGGGCGTCACCCGGCACTTCAGTGCCCCTGATCGGGGGAAACAAGACTTCGGCAGCTGGAGCACCAGCCACCCCATCTTCATCGGAGCAAGACCAGAACCGGAAGTCTGCTTGTCAATTGCTATGGGGACTGTTCCACAACTTAGTTTGGAGACCAAATAGGTACAGAGGGAGAGTCCAGTTTGGAAAAAAAAAAACGTATTCTCCCATTGTGCACACCACAATGATCCCAGAGGCAATGTCCAAGAGGAATATGTCCATCCCCTTCTGAAATGGACAACAGGTACTAGGTTAATCCCACTCCTTGCTGATGGAGTGGTTGGTGGAGCACTTCAAATTGAATCCATGGTAAAACTGCCATAATTTGTTGAAATAAACCAAGGAAGTAAAAATGCCTTTCCTTTCTAGTTCAACAGTTCTGTCACTCCTCTGGTTCGCAAGGCAAATATTTTTACTGTATATTTGCTTATTTCTCTGACTTCTTTTGATGGTCTATGTGTTCACAGGTGATTAAATGTAAAGCTGCAGTCATCTGGGAACCGGGCAAAGCATTTTCAGTAGAAGAGGTAGAAGTAGCACCACCAAAGAGCCATGAAATTCGAGTCAAGGTAAAAAAAAAAAAGGGAGGACATCCCCCGCAATGAATAAATTATTATTGTAATAAAATCTGCAATTATCATGTACCTAAACTATTTAGACTTCCTGGAAAGGCTAGTGAGACAACGACTTAGGAAAACACAAATAACGAACAAAACATGAACCAACATGCTGCTATCCAGAATGTTCCTGTTGATGGTTGCTCTGCCAATCATCCAGTTCTTTTTGGCTTGTTTTCAAAGGGTTTTCCCTTCAGGATCATTTTGGAATAAATGTTTTGTATTGTTGACAGCTTCTTGATCTCCCTTTTGTGCATGGGTACAGGCCTGCTTATGAAATAATTTCTCGACTGGATCTCATTATCGGTGGTTTATAGAGATTCTTCCTCTGCAGCAGCGGCTTTTCTGTTGATAAGATGGCAATAGACGGAATAGTTGCACAGTATTCTACAGAAAAATAAATGATGCGAATCACCAGATTCTGCATCAATGTATTTTCTGCATCCAGAATGAAGAAGGCAACTCTCAAGATTTGTATACGCTTTTTAAAATGAGTTTTTGATGAGACTACAGTTCAAATTTTGGTAACACCCAAAATAAATTACTTTGAAAAATGCAACTTAGAAACCAATAAATTTGGTGTTCTTTCTCTTGATCTCCAGACAAACTAAAACCCTTAAGTCTTCCTTCCTTTAGCTGCATAACTGCTATTTGTTTTGATTGGATTGTCCTTCAGACTGGTTTGTGCTATTTGAAGACTTCCACAAAGCACCTGCTGGGGGGATGGGAGAACTCAGTGCCACCAATCCGGTGTGACCAGCAGGGGGCGGCCATCTCTCCACCGCCAACCTCGTACAGCCTTCTCGGTTCTGCTGTTTCGGTGCAAGCTACTTCAGCACGAGCATGTCCCTGCTTGAACAACTGGCTGCAGGCACTTGTTGAACATTCTGTGATTCTTGAACCTCACCCTACACAGCAGAAGGGTGTGTGCCTAAGTGCGTACTGTCTTGGTGTGTGCTTTTTGCTAAGCGAAGTTTCCTAAGTTGAGGACTGTTTGGGCTTTTCAAGATGGCAACCCCACCCCACGTATCAAAAGAGTATGTGTCTAAGTGTGTGCTTCCCAATAGAAAACAAAAAAGCAAAAGCAGCAAAAGCAACAAACAGGAAGTCCATCCCCCCACTGCAGTCAGAAAAGCAACAAAAGCAATAAACAGGAAGTCCATCTCCCGCTGCAGCCACACTGCTGGTTTGGTCTTCGTGGTGAAGCCCACCTCTCTCCTCCACCCTCTGACAGCCCACTGGCTCTCCATCGGATGCCTGCAGCCAGTTGTCCAAATGTTGAAATGCTCGTGGCAAAATAGCTCGCACCAAAACAGCTGCACCGAGAAGGCCGCACCGAGTCAGCGGTGGTGAGTCAGCCACACCGAATCAGCCACACCGAATTGTCATAGACCCTCTGCTGAGTTCACTGTGCAAAGAGATGGGTCTGGTGAAGTTTTTTTTTATTTATTTAAAAAGTTTTTATTAAAAAATATTTAAAAAAATACATAATATAAAGAAACAAGACACATAAAAGGAGAAATCTTTAAACAATCTTTAGAAAAAGAAAAAAGAAAATTCC
>JANHFO010003798.1:78908-99182 GCA_032468095.1 Pareas carinatus
TTATGTGTGATTGTTCTTTACCTTTTATGTTGTTTTAAATGGCTGTTCACCGCCCTGGGTCCCTTCGGGGAGAAGGGTGGTATACAAATTTAATTAAATAAAATAAATAAATAAAATACATTTTCAAAAAAGGAGAAGGAAATTTGACACCAATTCCATCTTTAAAAAGCCAGGAAAGAAAAGAAGGAAAGAGGGGAGTTTTACATCTTTAATTTCTTTTAAATATTATTATCATATCTCTTTTTCCTCTTCTCTTCCTTTTCTTCACTTACCTTATCCTTTCCTCTTCTTCCACCTTCCTAATCCCTTGTTTTCTCCTCTCATCATCTTTCGTCTTTCATTTTCTCCTTCTTTCCCACTTCCCCTTCTTTCATTCCACCTTTCTCTTTATCATTTCCTTCTTCCCTATTTCCATCTCTCTCCTTCGCCTTTTCTCTCTCTTATCCCCAATCTTAAATATATATTATCTGACACTCAAGAGAATTTCATATATAATAGCTCACATGGAATTTTTTATTTCATTGTATTTCTTGTCAAACAAAATGGACTATAGTCAAACTATGATTGTTGATATTCAATGGCATTCAATTATAGGAGTGGTTGATAGATGATATGTGGTTACATTACTGTTTGATAGTATTTGAGTTGGCAGCTTATGATCTTTCTTATTTGATGAGTATCAGTGCAATAATATATAGCAGCTGGGCTACCTTGCCTGACCTCAACCAATAAGAGGATTGGTACCCTTGGGAAATCACAAGGCCACCCATATCTCCAGGTCAGACCTAGTCTCTAAGTCACAAAAGGATCCCAGAAGAATGGAGTGATCAATAGCTTCTAACCTGGTGCCAAGAAAACAAAGTATGTGTATCCATCAAGTCACCCATGGAAGCTTTTATTTTTATAATACAATAGCAAGTGCTAAGTCTTAGCTCATAATTCATATTTTTTCTAAGAATAAACTCTGTGGTACATAATGGTATTTATTTCTGATAAAACATTGGATAATAAAGTTACAATCCTATATACATGTTAAAGTAAATCCTTCCAAACTGTCAGGTATTCATTTTGAAGTCAGTATGAATAATTAGACCATTAATATAATCTACACGGTTCTGTAAAGTTTCATATTTAGAATTAGAAGCTGCATTTTGACTCATATTTGCTCCTTTAAAAACTAAGTAGTAAAATTAGTGAATCTGAAGATAATTCACATCTTTTTCAACTGTTGCAATCCATTACATTTCTAGAACATAATGAGGAAAGATAAAAGTGAGAAATTGATGCCATGTTTTCACAAAGTTCAAAGCTATAGTTTACTTTTATCTGTTTTTATCAAAAATTGTGATAACTAATTTAGTGACAATTTCCCAAAATATCTGAGGCTACAGATTAGGATTTGAAGCTATATTTGGCCCAATCTTGCATAGTTCAACCTTGCTGTAATCATATAGGTTTTGCCTATATGCAGGACTGCAACCTAAAACATATTCAAAGAACTCAACTTCACTGTTTTAATGATGAGAAGATGCCATACCAATAGAAATTTGCCAGTATTCATGATATCACTGTACAATAACTCATGGAACACTATTGTACAATGTACAGTCAAGTTCTTAAATAAACTTAACATTTAACAGAAAACGTGTAGCCTGGGGAAAAAAGTCCGTGCGGTGGTGTATTATTTATTTCAAACCTATATTGGAATTATTGGGCAATGTGTGACCCATCCACTTCCACATACCATCAAAATTATCTGAATAAAAAGTAACTTGGCTATAACCATTAAAACATTAGATAAATGGAACTAATATACAGAACGTAAACCTAAGTGGAATCATGGCATTATTCCATCTCTGTCTCTCTTATGCAACAATATATAAAGACATGGAGCAAAGCATGCACACATTCATGTTTTGATGTAATTCATATTAGAACATTTTCAATTTGCTAACCCAGAAAATTGAAAATGTAACTAAGAAGTACTATAGTACTATAGAAAATTGAAAATGTAACTAAGAAGTACTATAGGCTTTCTATAGATGTTATTTTTACAACTAATTTGAATTAGAAACATATCAGTTTAGGACTAATAGATAGATAATTAGGGTGGCTGAGCAATTAAAGACACTGAGTTTATCAACCGGAAAAGCTGACAGCCTGGATTCAAGATCTGAGTGCTGCATGATGGGGTGAGCTCCCGTTACTTGCCCCAGCTCCTGCCCATCTGGCAGTTTGAAAGCATGCAAATGCAAGTAGATAAATAGGTAATACTTCGGTGTGAAGGTAAAAGCATTCTGTGTACCTCATTCTGTGCATTCTGTGGCCATTTCTGTGGTCACATGACCACAGAAATGTCTTCAGCCAACGCTGGCTCCCTTGGGTAAGAAATGAAATTCTGGACCTAGAAAGCCTGGAGCTACGCTGCCTATGGTCTGACCAAAGCTTAGTACACAAAATTGTCTGTTACAATGTTCTACCTATGAATGAATACTTCAGTTTCAGCCACAATAATATACGGGCTAACAACAGATTCAAACTCAAAGTGAACTGTTCCAGACTTGATTGCAGAAAATATGACTTTAGTAACAGAGTGGTCAATGCCTGGAACTCATTACCTGAGTTTCTCATTAACATCCTCAAACCCGCAAATCTTTAATCTTAAACTAGCTACCGTGGACTTCACTTCATACCTAAGAGGTCTATAAGGGGGCGTGCATAAGCTCACTAGCGTGTCTACCGTCCCTGTCCTACTGTCCCCATTTATTTATACTCATTTATTATTATGCATATGCTTATACTTATCTATGCCTATATGTTTATATAGTATGTTCCTACTTATACTTGTTTTTCTCATATATGCTTGACTAAATAAATAAATAAATACCAAAGCCTAACACATGTTGCCTATTTTAACTTGGCTCTCAAGAGCTTATTTTGCTATTTCTTGTGGCAGAATAGGCTTTTGACAACCAGGGCTTTTTGTTAGTTGAACTATGAAATTTCATACAAACTTTCTGATGTAAAATATTTGGCTAAGCCAACAAGGAACTCATAGTCTAAATATTTAGTGAAATGTCCTGATAGAGTGTTTTTTCCATCAGAGAGGAAAAATATGTTACATATGATCTTGCATTTTAAAACACTTTTATTCTTTGAAACCATTAACAAAGTAAAGTTAAACAATTGATGTGACGTTTGAAAGAAGTATGCAATGAATAGTAGAAGTTCCATAACAACTGATCTGTTAGTGCATGGGCTGCACACTACATTGTAAATAATATTGAAATCAAATCTATCCCATATTATAGGACCTGCTGAAAGATCCATATCAGCACTGACAAATTGAGTTTTCAAGAGCTGGCTTAAACATTGCATTAAGTCATTTTTTAAAATCAAAAGTGGCTAGGTTCATACGCATATTATTACATAAACCATATAAACCAAAATACTTGGATTTACACAATATCCCAAGCTCAAAATAAACAAGATGCCTTATGACCTAGTGTAATATGAATTTAGCCACTGAAATCTAATTCAGAATATATAAATCACTATTCACCAAATGCAGACAAAAATTCTCTCTTTTTTGCTGCTCTTTAAAAGTTCTTCCTGCAGACTGTCCATGCTATCTATAAACATCTCCATTATACTGGCCAGCTAATCAGAATGTGTTTATTTGTTAGTTTATTAGGTCTACAATATCTCACTTTGCATGTGCTAGGAAGAGAAACGGCTTTAACTAAAGACTGAATTTTGATCGTAAAAAGTAAAAAAGATCTAATGAGATTGTCACAAACACTGGTTGATACCTGGCAACACACAAAGCAGTTAGCAAGATACGCAACATATTTGCTACTAGGACAGTGCTGCCTTTATAATCATTCTATTTGCCATGCATGTTTACCATGAATACACATTCTTCCCTCAAAGTGCTAATTAAATTATGTATACACTGTCATTAAGGGGATAAATGCCTGGGGTAAACCATCAAGAAACCATTTAAGATTGTTCATAAATGGCCAAAAGCATATTTTTGCCACTAACTCTGCCTTCAGTTTCCTGGAACTTGTTGATGAACTACTAGAGGCTCTCTTAAAATAAAATGTTCACTCACCCCAAACTGTGTAGTAGCATAGAAACACAGACAATTACTGGTCCATGTTTCACAACTGATAATAAATATGGAGAAGATAGGCACAGAACTAAAGAATTAAATGAAACTAACCATCATCAGTCTCCAAAACCAGTGTGCATTTGCTGTTTTGATCAACCCTCCATTTGCACACAATCTACATACTGTATATGGCATAAAAAGGTAATGTAACATCCTGTAATAGGGATAGGTAACATGATGCCAGAAGACACAATGCTGGCCTTACACATTTCCATTGCCTTCTGGTGACCTTCCTAGCCCCACTTGGTTTTATATACCAAAATTCTGTTAATTACACAATAACAAGAGAAACAGAGTAGAATACAGAATCTGTATTGCACCTTATTCTTTATTTAGAAACCTGCTCAGTCACTTCAGAAAAACATGCAAAAGTAAACCAGTGATGGAAGGCTAATCCCATCTATTTCCTTGTTCTATGACTACCTGTGCTTCCCAGGGCAGATACTCTGTGAGTAATTAGAAGCCTCCCTCCCAAGCGACCCATTTTGTGAACTACTCACAATAATCTTTCAACATTTGCCTATGGTTCCAAATGTTTGCCTACCTTTGTACTGGCAAAATTTGTTCAAGGCAATAATTATATCCCTGATAATATTTCGGACTCCATGATCGCAAACAAAACTTAACCAATCATAATGCAACAAGACAAAAAGGACAAATCTGAATAGGCAATAAGATGAGAATGAACAGCTTATCAGCAATAGTACACAGAACAGAACAGAACTTCAGTGGTTAGATCAGATTCTAATGAAAATAAATTAGTGTTGACAGAGCAAAACAAAACAGGCATGAATGGAGAGATAAGACTATTTATTGTATTAAGGTCTAACTACCTCAACATGATGTCATCTTGCAATCAATCTTTTAAAGGGAAAAATAACCCATAAATAGCTTAATGATAATGGAAATACTGTAATATCACTCTAATAATTTTACCAGCTTCAAACACTTGCTTAGTTTACAAAATATTCATATGGAAGTTAAATATTACACCATTGCATATAATGCTACAAATTCTTGTTACAAATTTAAATGCTGCAAAATCCACAAGAACCTGCTTCTGGAACAAAAGGACATTTTGACAAATGAGATGTTACAGTAATGTTTACCACAAATATTGAATGGCATTCAGTGTAGCAGGAAACCTTTATTTTCTTTCTATTTATTCAGCCCATATCTTATGCCATTATAACTATGTACACATTAGACAAAGTTTTTCTCAAAGGAATGAACGAATTGAAGAAAAACCAACAAATTGCATGGTAAAAACTGCAGATATTTGAAATGAGGGCTAAATTTGAGGGCCATGAAAGCTCTGAAACTTTTTCATAAAAAATATACCAGCACCACAACCAACGTTATCAGCCATGTTAACTATCCATATTGCTTATTCACCCTCATAAAGAGAATTCATTCATGTCCATTATTTTAAAAGGTTTTCAAACAATTTAAGAAAAACGTTTGTGCGATTCCAACAACTGCAACCCTGAATCTATCACAACTCTGTTCACATCAATATTCCAATCCTAGTTTGTCCTGTGAACTGATATTCTTTGGCCCATACGGATAATCTTTGACTTATGACCACAACTGAGCTCAAAATTTCTGTTGCTAGTTTATTTATTTATTTATTTACAGTTTATTACCTTTATTGCCACAGTTATTAAGGAAATCGATGAACTTGTTAAATTAGTAACATGGTCTTTAAGTGAATGAGGTTTTCCTCATTGACTCCGCTTATCAGAAGTCCACTAGAAAGATTGCAAACAGTAATCACATCACTCCAGGAGAGTGCAACTGTCCTAAATACATGCCAAGTTGTTAAATGCTCCAATTTTGATCAGCATGGGAATAGTGCAACGGTCCTATGTGTGAAAACCGGCATAAATCACTTTTTTCAGTGCTGTTGTAACTTTGAATAGGCCCAAACAAATGGTTGTAAGTTGAAGTCTACCTGTATTATATTTCTGGGGCATCTCTTAAGTGTCAATCATGCATACAGGCCTATAGCTTTGGACTGAAATTGCAAAGTTCAGTTTATGACCATTTTGAGACATTTTGAAGTAAAAAGTCATGTAAATCTTAAATGGGCTTAATATATTTTTGGGAAGATGCCATTTTTCAAATATTCCTGCTGAAATAACGGTGTGAAAGTCTTGAAAACTTTGGGCCCCTTTGAAAGTAGCATCTCACTCCCTGCAGCCTTGCGACTCACAGCATCAATTATGACACCAGCCAACAAACGTTGCCACTCTACATAATGAGAGCTTTCAAAGAATAATGTTCAGGGCTGCTCCAAGCCATTTTCCAGCTCACCCTTCCACCTACAGTATAGCGTGAGAAGGCATGAATGCAGACAGATACAAAGTTTGCTTCAGTTTTTAAACTTGAGTGTCAACAATTCTTGATAAGTTTTAGACAACGATCATTTCTGGTCCTATCTTCCCGCTTGGTCTCTCTCTGTCTCTGTCTCTGTCTCTGTCTCTGTCTCTGTCTCTGTCTCTGTCAGAACATTATTATTTGATAAAAAAACAAACCAGTAATTGTCTTTTCATCCACAGAGGTTTGATTCACAGTAGTGTGATATTTTATTTTAAAATTTCATTAAGCTGAATGGATTGCTAAAGCATATCCTTATCTTGCTCATTAAAACACTTATTTGAGGGAGATTGTTGCTAGCATTTAAATAGGCTATCTGAAAATTTTCTCTGATAAAAAAGCCTTGCTTTTAGAATTTCTAATCAACAAGGAGTTGAACCTGTGCTCCAAAAGAACGTTTCCTGAAGTTCAGTGCTATAGTCCTGAGATTTAATTGACCTGTGTTTCTGTGTAAATGTGGATTATGAAATAGATTGTACATGTACACTTACAGGCTCAGTGGCAAATGTGCTCCCTCAGTCATATGCACTACTCATTGGAAGAAAATATGACAGAAGAGGATGTACTAGCATTAACTCCAAATATTACATATTCTGGTCTGAACAAAATTGTTCTTCAGAAGGTCCTATGACTGTCAAAGATAAATGAGTTTGTCAAAAGCATTTAGTTGATAGATTTTCCCAGCATTGCCTGTTATCTCTTCCGCAACTTAATCAAGCGCAGACCAGCCAGAGTAAAGTACATAAAGAAGGTGCCTGAAATTGAAACTGAAATAGTACCTACATGGCTTAAGAGAAGGCTATTTGAAGGACCACTTCTCCCCTCTTACATTCAGCACCACAACTGAACAGGAAGACAAGGCATGTTATGGGTCCTATCAATTAGGGATGTACATCTGGTGGTGTAAGTGTGGCTACATGTTGCTATCTGGTGGGGGCCATGAAAAAGGGCCTTCTTGATGATGGCCTCTTCTCTATGGAACACCATTCCCTGCAAAGTATGGTTGGCCCCCACCCTGTTGCTTTTCCAACAGGCCTAAAGTCATGGTTTTGTCCTGGGCCAGGGGACCACAAATGAAGTTGATCAAGTGACTGATTTGATTGTGTGTTGCCGCCGTGGTGGTGGTGAGGGCTATGGATTTAGTATTGTGATTTTTAACGTTGTAAGCCACCCAGAATCACTCATGTGTGAGTTGAGTGGCCATATAAATTTGTGTAATAAAAAAAAAAACTCATTCACCAACTAATGATGAATGTTTAACAAATGAAGTCTTCATGCACCATATAACCATTTTTTAAAACGCAAAACACCTTAGAAAAAGATTTATAAAAGCAAGAAAAAAATGTGGAAAAGAGGCTGCTTAATTGTTTCTTGACTGGGTTCCAATTTTTTTCTCAGTTCAAATTCACACTTATTTTTTTTAAAGTTTCAGAAAGAAATTGAATCTCTGCACATTTGTTCTTACAACCGAGAAATTTTTGTATCCAGTCTTAACCGTACTAAATAACAAAACATACAAGTCCCTAATATCTATTTTACGCTTCTTCACATTTTAATATCAAGCTTTAAATTTTCCTCCCTTTTTTCCATTTCTAATTTCCTTTTCCCTTAAGTGGGTATTGCATCCGGTTAAAAATTCTGTATGACTAAATCCTCTTTTTCAGTATTTAATTACTTCCTACCCTTCCTCCATCATTTCATTAATTATAGACTTTACAATTTCTTTTCTTTTCTTTTTTTTTCTGTAACACATAAAACAAACAATAACATTTATTTCTTCCTTATAGTTACATAACACCTCTTGCATTATCATTAGAGCAATTAATCAACACATCTTACATTATCAATACCTTCATTTTATATCTTCATGATCTGTCCTTATCCTTAGAAAACATTTTACAATACATAATTCCTCTTTATCATTTATAAATCAATAAGTTACTAAGTTCCTGTTTATTCTTTGTTTCAGTCTTATCTACTTTCTTTTTAAATTTAAAGGCATGAAGTAAATTGTTGAAAGCTCTGCTCCTTTTGTTAGGTATGGCTAGGGTTAGCTTCCCTATAGACACTTCTGTATACTGTATATATTTAAACAAAGCAACAAATACATATAATAATGCTTCTTGCTGCCAAATAAGCATGATAATGTGAAGGCATGGCTTGTCAAGGAGAGAAGGGAAATTAATATACAATTTAGGAAATAGGTATGGCTTAAAGATGTCATCATGAAGATATATTGCAACCTTGTGTTGTTCAGACATTATGGCGCTCTCATTCATATTTAGATACTGAAAGCCATTTTCAATAAAATCCTACTGACAGAATTGCTTAACTGAGGTACAGTATTTTTCCAGTATCGTTGGCAAAATGGAGTTGTAAATTCCTGGGATTTGGAGAAAAATGCCCTGAATTAAAAAGATTCCCTTTGATACAAAAAATAAATAAATCAGACATCAACTCATCTAATTCTTCATCTGTTTCCATGATCATATTTCCAGTACATCTAATAAAATCCTTGCATTTAAAAAAAGAACTGAGGTTTTTAGACAGAAAAACCTAGCTTTTTGCTTGGGTAAATACAGGATATTGAACACTTCCCGATGAATTGTTTATTTTGAAATAATATATGGAATTTCAGGGCGGGGAGAAATCGGCATTTTCCACTTTCCTCTTCTATTTTTCTCATTATTTCTTCCCAGCAGTTCTCCTGGTCTTGAGCCAGACTTTCACAGCCAATTCTTTTCCATATTGGCTGCTGCTCAAAATTCTGATCTGAAAATTACTTTTCAAGGCCTATGGATACAGGCAGTTCTTGATTTATGACCACAATTGGAATATCTGTTGCTAAGCAAGATGTTGTTAAGTGAGTTCCAATTTTACAATCTAATGCACTGTTATTCAACAAGTCACTGCAGTTGTTGACTGTAACCAATATGTGAAATCCAATCTTTTTACCATCTTAGAAAAGATTGATAAAAAGCTGCTAGGATTGCCTGAATGCTGGAGGGAACCATTCATTAGACCAGCATTTCTTAACCTTGGACATTTAAGTTGAGTGGACTTCAAACCCCAGAATTCCACAGCCCACAGAGCTGGCTAGGGAATTCTGGGAGTCAAAGTCCACCTATCTCACAGTAGCCAAGGTTGAGAAACTTTGATTTAGACAGGTTTAAAGTCAGGTTTCAGGCTGGGATTCAATATGAAGACAGCCTTAGTAGTGCTTGTTGATGACTTGAAGTAGAACTGGGGTGGGAATACATGCTGTCAGTCAAAGTATCCTTTTTGTACCAATAATAAAATTTGGGAATTGTTTTAGGTGGCTATCTTCCTTTGTGGCTAGTTCCAGTCGGTATTCATGGAGAAGAAATTGCTTCGAGATCCAGTCTGAGTAGGTCATTGGGAACAGAGATTTAGTTTTCCAAGCTTTCGGACTCATGCTAGAGCCCATCCTCAAGGAACTTCTCTTTTTATGTGTACACTGGATTATTCTGTGCATAATATTTATGCGGTGCCTGGTTGTGGGTGGCTTTTACTGTTAATTGGAGTGTTGAGAGCCAGCTATGAAGTTGTTGGTTGTTGTTTCCTTGTGCTACTGCATCCTTGGCTCCTAACTACCTGGTAAGATTGTGGTAAATCAACACTTCTGTTCACTGACAAGGGGCCAATTTCCAAGGCTTCAATAGTTTTCCTGGCTATTTTCGTCCCTGCTCAGCCAACAATCTAAGTAGCTATGAAGTTGAATGTATGTCTTTCTTCATTGCAATGTGAGGTTACCAATGATTTCGGGTCTCTCGTCTAAATGCTCGTTCATTTTCTTGCAATCTGGTGGTTAGCTTCCTCACCGTCTGTCCTACATAGTCAAAAGGGAAATCCATGTGGGAATCTTATAAATTACATTAGAAGTTTCTCCCACCTCCTTTATGGATTCCTTGGTGGCAAGAGACATGTATATCTGCCTTATCCTTATCACAGGGCATGTATACGAGGCCTGTTCAAAAAATATCAAGCCTTAATTTTTCCCACATAAACAAATGAAGCACAGGAGATGTCCTTCGGCAGAGATGTGTAGGGACATTCATGTGCATGTGTGGTTTTTTCCCCTTTCGCAGAAAGCATCAATTGCTGGCAGTCGGCCTATGAGTCAGCAGGTGCAGTGAATCCCTATCAGATTGTCAATTGTTGTGAAATGATGGAATGACCTAAGCAGCAATATTGCATCAAATTTTGCCAAAAACTTGGCGATACTCAAGTGGAAACCATTCACAAGATACAACAGGCTTTTGGGGACAATGCCATGAGCATCTCACAGATAAAGGAGTCATACAACCATTTCAAAGATGGCCGCATATCGATGGACAGCAAATCACATCCCGGTAGGCCCTCAACAAGCCAAAATGACAATGTCATTGAACAAGTGCAAACTTTGGTTCTGTGAGATCGTCATATCAGAGTCCAAGAACTTGCGAACAAGGTGGGAGTAAGCATTGGATAGATACATTCAATTTTGACCGAGGATTTGGACTTGAAGGGTGTGCCTGTGAAATTCATGCCAAACCTACTAACAATGGAGCAGAAGCAACTATGTTTGGAAATTGCACATTACATGCTGGACAACGCAAACAGTGAGCTCAACTTCCTGAACACCATGATCACTGGTGATGGGGTGTGGGTTTATGAGTACGACCCAGAAACAAAGATGCAGTCCTCACAGTGGAAACATCCATCATTCCCAAGAGCAAAAAGAGCATAGCAGGTCCACAGCAATGTCAAGGTCATGCTGACCGTTTTCTTTGACTTCTGTGGGACAGTGCATCACGAGTACGCACCACAAAGCACAAACATTGCCAAGGAGTGCTACCAAGAGGTCTTTCTTCGCCTTCGTAATGCTGTGCGATGCAAACAACCGGACTCGTGGCCAGCGACAACTTGGCAGCTTCATCATGGTAATTCACCTGCCCATTCTTTGCATCTGATTCAAACCTTGTTTGCCAAACGCAGCATTTCCGTGGTTCATCAGGGTCCCTACTTCCCCAACATGGCTGTGATTTTTGGCTATTCCCCAAGTTGAAAATGCCCCTGAAAGGGACCCGATTTGAATCAAGAGAAGACATTATGCGGAAGGCGATGACCCAGCTGAACACCATTCCAAAAGATGCATTCCAGAAGTGTTTCCAGCAATGGCGAGACTGCTGGGAGAAGTGTGTGCATTACCAAGAGGACTACTTTGAAGGAGAGAATAAATGTATTTTGTATGAATAAATGCATTTTTGCCAACCAAAGGTTCAAAAATGTTGAACAGACCTCATATTTGCCTTCATTCATTATTGTTTCCTAGCCCCTTTCTTTGTGAGGTACCCTTTCTGTTTAAGATATCCCTGAGAACAGAACATGAAAGAAGCATTAGGAAAGACTACAGTAAAAGGGTTACAGTTGTTATCCTTTCCATCCAATTGTCTTGCAAGAAAGTCACTGTCTATATTTAATATATTCCTCTGGAGAGCCTGTGAAAACTACAGCATGATGGGAATTACAGTTCATCTAAGCTACTCTACTGACACCTAATGCTCATTTTTTTCCTCATATATAATTCTTTTCTTCTGTTCAGACATTTCAGAAACTTCCTGGAGAAATCACTGCAGTTTTCATAGCATTTGCAATTTCCTGCTTCCTAGGGCTGAGGTTCACCCAAGATCATCCAGCTGGCTTTGTGCCCAAGGCAGGACTCACAATCTCCAGGTTTCTAGCCTGATGCCATAACAACTACACCAAATTGGCCTTTTAAATTTTAAATACTGCAATTTAAATACTGATCCAGTACTCTCTCTTTTTGCATTCCATATAAATAAATAAATAAAATAAGCAAAATAAAGTACTTTTATCCTTGAGGGCTTATTTGGGATCAATAAATGTTAAGAGAAACAAATCCACACATCTCTCTTGTAACAACACAGTGATTTGTTTGCATTTAAAGTTTTTGTTTTCCCTGATATTATTTATTCCGTTTGCGTGTTTGTTCAGTTCTACATATTTTTATAGCTTTTCCAACGAACCTACTGAGTTACACGCATTGTTTAGTTTGAAAAAGATCTGTACCAAAACTAGTTTACCCACCATCCTTAGGGATCTCCTTAATTCTGGTAGCACAATAGGTAAACATAATCACAGTAGCCGTCTATCAAAACAACTGCTTACAGTATCTTGCATTCCCTGTTTGCTGATTTCCCTTTGCACTACATTTGGCGGCTCGCCCTTCTACCCAGCAATGTTCTTTCGAAAACAGACTTCTAAGTTCAGAGCCTACAAGAAACGAACTCTGATGCAACTTTATTCCAAAAATAACCCCCTTAATCAACCCATCGAGGGGATCCTCAAGGAGAGAAACTCCTATACTTCGGACACGTGATGCAAAGGGATGAGAGGCATGAAACAAGCGTCTTGCTCGGCCAAGTGGAGAGAAATCCCACGGGAAAAGGACATTACTACAACGTCCTTGGCAGGGCTAGAATGAAGAGACCGCCCTATGTGGCCAGTTTTCCTGTATCTTTTCATTTGGAGCTGGGCTTTTGCCACCTGGGGAGATTAACGCCAGTGGAGATGTCAACCGCTTCCGCGCAATCCCGGGCAATGGAAGCCGGCAGGATCGAACTCGCTCGGGAAGGCGAATTTGGAGCAGGTCAGCTTTCCTAAACCCGGGACGGGGGGGGCGTGTATGCACACGTCAGCCTCTCCCTTCGACCCTCCCCCGGGGGAAGGCGGTTCCTGGGCGAGTGCGCATGCCTCGGCCTTCTTAGCGGAGATCCGTCTGAAGTAGGCAATCTCGTCTTGGCCGATTCACGCGTTCCATGGCGAGCGGGGTAAGGAGGCCGGGGCGTTCCCGGAGAACCCAAAGCAGGTTCCAGACGAGCTTTGGCCACGCGAAGGGCCGTGTGAATGGCGAGAGGGGAGGCCAGGCTGGCCCCGGGTATCAGCGAAAGGGCGGCGGGGGCTGGCAGCTTGCAGCCCGCTACATCCATCCAGACCTCTGCCGGGAAAAACAACTTATCGGAGTTTAGCCGAGCAAAGGCGCTCGTTCTTCATTCCTTTGAAGAGCCCCTCATTGGGCTGGCGAGATCCCTGGGTGCAACTGTCGTATCTCGGACGGCAGCGGATGGCAGCGTCGTTTTCTGCCTCCCTCATATCTTTTTCTCATGAGTGCATAGTTGGTAAAAATATGGAGGTTGGAAGACTGCAAATATTTTACTTGGCGTTAGGTTGTTTGAACTTTGCACCATAAAAAAAATGAATTGGTTTAAATTTTAGGATAGATTTTGCAACTTTGTACATTGCAGTAAAAATCGAGCAAACTGTACAAGACAGAGCATAAATCCAGATTAAAAAGGACAAGTGATAGAGCTGTGCTGAATTTTTTTTCCACATTTCCCATTCCAAATGACAATGATAAATTAAGAATTCTACTCCGCTCTCTAAACTTCTAATGCTTATGCATCTTGCTAGAAGCAAAGATCCATTTCAAATCCTGGGAAGATCTCCAAAGTTTCAGTAATGAACAAGCTTGAGTCTTGAATGGAAATGCTGGGATTGATTCTATGATTTAAATATGGCCGTCTCCATCTAATTCATTACATTACAAGATTTCTTCTCTTCTTTAGGTTATCAAATGTAAGGCAGCTGTTGCCTGGGAGGCAGGCAAACCACTGTCCATTGAGGAAGTGGAAGTCGCTCCTCCAAAAGCCCATGAAGTTCGTATCAAGGTAATGAATCAAGGGTAGACTTTTAATAGATCTGCACATGTGGGCGTACTATCCATTGCAGCTACTCTTTTGTTAATTTTTTTTATTAAATTGCAATATAACATACAAAAGAAATGTAACAAGTAGGAAAAGGAAAGGAAAAGAAGAGAGTGAAGGAGAAAAGAAAAAGGCATTGACTTCCGACCTCCTTTAGTGCAGTAAAATATTGCAATAAACAAGTCTCAACATTTGACATAAGTAATTTGAATGCTCACCTCTGTATCAACACATCCATCTAATCGGTAAAACTCATAATCAAAGTTTCGTTTTAGTCAACCTTGAGCACAAAGTCGAGGAGCGGTTTCCAGGTGTCTACAAATGTTTTTATGTTATTCTCTTTAATCAGAACAGTCAGTTTTGCCATCTTCTGCTAAATCCATCAGCTTTTGTAACCGGTGTATGAATCATGGTGACTTTTCATTTTTGTGCGTAAAGTAATCTTGCTGCTGTCACCATGTACAATATTAAATTTCCACATTTCCCCCCACATTGTCCATTAGTCCCAAAAGAAATATCACTGGTTTCATCTCAGAGTTGATTTTCAGGATCTCCTATATTTGTTTATGAATCCTATTTCAATAATCGTTTACTTTTTTACATGTCCACAAGTGATGAAAAGTCCCTTCTTTACTTTTACACTAGAACATACATTAGAAGTACCTTTATATATTCTCGATAACTTATCACGAATTAAATACCATCAATACATCATCTTATAAAATTTTTATTTTAAATTGCAATTTAATGTAGATTTCAAACCCTTCTTCCACATATTTTCCCATTGGTCAAGCATTATATTATATCCAAAGTTCCTTGCTCACTGGATCATACAATGTTTCACATAATCATTTTCCAGGTTTGATTTCAATAACAATTTATACATCTTAATAATACTATGTTCATCAGTACCACACAATAGAATTTCCAGTGCATTTTTAACAGGATCAAACCTATGATTCTGTTTAGCTAATTTAAATCTTTAAATTGTAAATATGTAAAACAATGACAGGTGTGACCTTCTAAGACTAACTCTTCCTTAGATTTAAGCACAGCGTCACCAAGATTAAACAATATTACTTCTCCATAAGTCCTCCAATCTGACTTTGTCACCAATTCTTTCCTCCAAAAGACCTCCTGTGAGGAAACTCAAAGGGGCATTTTTGTGGAAAATTTCATTTTATATTTATTCCAAACTCTTAAGGATGGCACATCTAAGAGAATGGCTATTGAAATCCACATTTACTTATCATACCATAAATAACCATGCCATCCAAATCTTAAATACGTCTTTCTAACACACTTAGTCTTTTATTCTGAAGATGGATCCAGTCTTTTGGCCAAAGCAAACAACACACTTCAAAATGCAACTTCGAATCTGATAAACCCAACCCCCCTCTCTCCTTGGCATCTTGTAATAGTCTATATCTAAATCTTTTTTTCTCCCTGCTATATCAACTTAGAAATGTCTATCCATTGCAGCTACTCTTAATTACCAATGAGAGACCAATATTTTGGATGACTATTTTTGCTTTCCATGATAAATGATAGAATCCAGTAATAGAATGAGCAATAATAATTGTAAGTATTTAGCAGACTTGCAACAGCTATGGAAATCTGTTACAGCAAAGAGAATATAGACTCTTATAGAATCTCTGAGGCATCTCTTTCTTGCCTTGGTGACCTCCAGAAGTGTTGAAACTAGGAGTCTTAAGAATTCTCAACTGTGGATTTATCTAGTGGAGGAGCCTGTCTTAACAGCTATCAAATTTGTTTTGACGTAAGCTTATGGAGTACACTAGACATGAACTTGAAGATGTCACAGATTTCAGTAAAGATCATTGATTGGTGTCATGCTTCACATAGGTTATTTCAATGAACTGAAAAAAGGTTCCTGTCCTCCTTGATAACAATAGATGGGCTGAGGCCGAAAGATTTGATGTCGTAGTTATATATCAGTCTTTTTCAAGAGAACTCAAGAGTATACATTGGTCTTTTCTTTACTTGCTTTATCCTCATCTCTGGTCTATGGTGAAGGTTAAGCTGAATGGTAGAAATCAGTTTTGGGTTGAGTGGTAATATGAACTAAGTCTTCCCAGTTTCTGCTCTGCTGTTATTGGATTCTAAACTCTTTGTTCTTATGGTTGCCTGCAGAAAAGCAGCTTGCCCTGAGAATTGCTTTAATATCTGAAAACATAAGCTGACAAATCCTGGAAATGTTCTGTCTTCCTCTATACAATTATTCATTGTAACTTCCTAGATTATTGCTACTGCAGTGTGTCACACTGACGCTTTTACTCTGAGTGGTGCTGATCCTGAGGGGAGTTTTCCTGTAATCTTGGGTCATGAAGGAGCAGGGATTGTGGAGAGTGTTGGAGAAGGAGTGACAAAATTTAAACCAGGTAAGAAGTTTGGTCTCTTGATGCTCCATCAAGTCGAATAATGGCATAATAAGAGGAATAACTTTATATGATGTCCAAAGAGTCTTGGTTTTCTTCAGTTAAGCATATCAGATGGCATGATTATGAAATTACTTAAATTGCTTGTGCATCTCTGCCTCGGGTTAGAATAGCTTATGCCTTTTCCTCAAATTTTTGTAAGGTTATATAAGTCCTTGTAAGGTTCTGAATATTATTTTTTTGTAAACAAAACTTCTAACACGAAGTGGGCAGTTTGTGGCCTTCCAGAGCCCTCTAAAATGAAATTGTTTCAGTAGGCTGCATATTTTTTCCTATTTCTTTGGTTTGCAAAATGTGTAAAATCAATGCACTGAGTTTAACACTTTTTATTTTTTAAGGCAAAAACAGAACCTCTCAAATAGGGAGTGAAGAGGACTGAAAAATATGTCCCACCTCTCCTGTGACATTAGCGTGTTCCCTGACATGCCCCCTATAATCCTTAGCCACTCAAAATAGAGAAATGTGTGAGTAGAAGAGTTCCAGTTTAATACACTGTACTTTTGATCAGCTAAAATTATTTTCTGTTTTTCAGGAGACACGGTTATCCCTTTATATATTCCTCAATGTGGCGAATGCAAGTTCTGCTTAAACCCTAAAACGAATCTGTGTCAGAAAATACGGTTGGTGCTTTTCATTTTCTTTCCTGGTTTGTGCATCACAGTAACCAAATGTGTTTTATTTGCTTTTTGGCAGAACTCTGTGTGTGAATTCAACCCTGTATGAGGGTTTGATATATTTTCTCAGCACCAGGTTTATACTGTTCCATAGAATGCTAATGTCTTTTTTGACAACCATTCAATTTTCATTGTCCCAAATCATTCTTTGCCCTGTTGTGTCCATGGATGGGATTTTATAATCCAACTCATCTGAGAAAGGCTAACTCAAATGGAGGAGCGCTATTGATTGTGTTCCTTTCCTAAAAGCTCTGGTATATGCTGAAGATGTGAAAACTGAAAGACCCTTGCTTCCCATTGCATTTGCAGTTGGGAGAGAATCTCAAAAGTTTCAGAATTCCTTCAAAGGTCCTGTTTGTGAACAGGTTGTAGAACTTGGATGAGGAATCAGCTTGTTGGCAGTCAGAAATAATATATCAATAAATAGAAGTAGATGATGATAGACATACAGACAGAGGTTGAATTGAGCCTTGATGGTATCTGAGCATGTTTGCTTGCAGACATTTCATTACAGGTAACATTAGCAATAGCAATAGCAGTTAGACTTATATACTGCTGCACAGTGCTTTATAGCCCTCTCTAAGCGGTTTACAGAAATCAGCCTATTGCCCCCAACAATCTGGGTCCTCATTTGACCGACCTCGGAAGGATGGAAGGCTGAGTCAACCTTGAGCCAGTGGGACTCGAACTGCTGAACTTACTGGCAGCCGACTGTTAAGAGAAGTAGAATGCAGTACTGCACTCAAACCACTGTGCCCCTGCAACTCTTAGTGCCTTGATAATCAGTGAAATGATATATGTAAGGCAACCTAAAACTTCTAGGATCCTTTCAACAACAGTTGAGTTAATTATAGTTAAATTAAACCATAGTTAACCTAAGGCTGATAAAGATTGCATATGCACAATGAGATTGGACTGAACTTAAGCCCTACTCCCAAGAGGTTTCTATAGGGAGAGATCACGAGTTGGTCTTTAGCTTCCAAACAAAGACATTGACCAAGCAAGGAAACGGATTTAAGCCGTAGGCTTGGTTGACACAAAGGGTTGAGTAGTGATTTGCTTTACCTAGGAAGCAACCCTTGCCTCTAAGAGTCATGTTGCTGGTGGCAATATGAATCCATTGGGGGGGGGGGGGGCTAATGATTTTGGAATAATCTTTTGCATTTTTTGAGAAATCCATTAATTAAGATATGCAAGTAACAACTTTTTACCTAGTTTTATAGCTTATCTTCACACCCATCTGCGCGCCCATTAGTGTTTACAGATATAATTTGGGATTGATCTGGAAGACATAGAAATGTGGTTCAGGGGTCCAAGCCCACTGTGGATTGCCTGCCCTGTGGCTTGTGGAATTGGCTACCATTGCCTGGGTTCACACAGTATGCTGTATCTTAATCCATGGACTACACGCCAATGCTTTGTTTCATATAGATCAGAGGTTTCCAATCTTGGTCCCTTTAAGGCTTGTGGACTTAAAGCTGGCTGGGAAACTCTGGGAGTTGAAGTCCACAAGCCTTAAAGGGACCAAGGTTGGAGACCTCTGATATAGACTACAAAGCTAAAACTAAGTTCCATCTCCATGATGCACCTAATCCATATTTATGCTAAACAGAAAACAAGAACACAGTGCACCAAATCAGGGTTTTCAGGTCTGTACTACAGCCTGCCAGAAACTTAATGTAATAAACGGATTATGTCATTTTCCCACTGCCACTGCAGAGTCACTCAAGGAAAAGGAGTGATGCCTGATGGTACCAGCCGCTTCTCCTGCAAAGGAAAGCAGGTCCTCCACTTCATGGGAACAAGCACCTTCTCAGAGTACACGGTTGTGGCTGATATTTCCCTGGCAAAAATAGAGCCTTCAGCTCCGTTGGACAAAGTCTGCCTGCTGGGCTGTGGGGTTTCTACAGGTTATGGGGCAGTCTTGAATACTGCAAAGGTAGGACATCTGCCTTTGTCTCTCGGTTCTTTTTCTCACAAGGTCATTTTAATCCCAAACTATTTTTTTAATTTATATTTATGTATTCTATTTAGAGACCACCCCTCATAGAATCTGGGCAGTGGCTATCATATAACACAGTGACTAGAGCAGTGATTCTCAATCTTGGCACCTTTAAGATGTGTGAACTTCAATTCCCAGAATTCCCTAGCCAGCAGGCTGATTGAGGAGTTCTGGGAATTGAAGTTCAAACATCTTTTAAGTGACCACAGTTGATAAATGCTGGAATGGAAAAATATTTTAGGAAAGAATCTTATTTATTTCTCCTCTGAAGATGAGTTGCATGCTATGTGCACTCCTTTTATTCCCCTCCTGCCCTACTGAATTTTTTAATGGAAAAGAAATCATGCAAATTTCATTTGAAAGCGGACATATAACTTATATGTGCTTACTTTATTTCTTTTTTCTGATGTTCTGACTTTCTACTAGGCACTATCAATTTATTATTTTCATGGAAGAAAAGCAACTAGGAAAAGGTGATGTTAGCTGCTGTGCTAAGCCATAGTATGTTGAATAAGCCACAGTTGGCTGTTTCATATGGCTTGCTAAGGCATAAACATGATGCTAAGCAAAAATGCAATCACTTTAGAGTTCAGCATTCTGTGCAAAACAGACAGTTATTAAACTTCACCAAGCTGTTGTTTTAAAAAAAACCTATATACAAGTTCAGTCATTGAATTGAGTGAGTAAAGGAAAGTCTACACAGGTAGTCCTCAATATAACCAGTTAGCAACTAAAGTTATGGTGCAGAGGTCTCCAAACTTGGTCTCTTTAAGGCTTGTGGACTTCAACTCCCAAA
>JANHFO010003799.1:48009-61491 GCA_032468095.1 Pareas carinatus
ATATATTATTCCTGTTTTCCCCCTCTAAAAACGTGGTGTGTCTAATGGTCAGGTGCGTCCTATAGAGCGAAAAATACAGTAGTTATAATCTGCAATTGTAAGCATTTCATTTTAACCAAAATCCAGTCAAACAGGCTTATTCTTATACCAGATAATTTAAATGATCAGTTGAGTAAGTAGCATTAAATAATCATTGGCTTAGGTAAAGAAAAAAATAATAGTGCATCTTGAGCTCATTTTAGCACCATTTTCAAGTATTTCCAAGTAATATTCTGTATAAATACTGCCCTTGCTTTATTTTTCTCAGCAAGGAGGGAAAAGTTGTCTTCTCTGTGACTTTAAGACAAAAAGAGAGGTCAGAAAGAGAACAGGGTGTGTAGTTAATGGAAAAGAAACACCAATATCAGTAAAACAGAATATCAGACTACACATTCCAGAATCTTATTGGCTTGCTCAGTTGTTACTCAGGGATATTGCAATTGCATTTTCTTTTCACTTTTGAGCAGAAGAATCATTTCTTCTTGCGCATTCCATGATCAGTATGTTACTTACCTCACAACATATAAAGAGACTTTAGAATGACCAACAGGTGATTGAAAATAAGTTTTTCTTCCTCATGTCAGAAATGAAGGCCATTAAATGGATGTATATGTTTTTGAAACATTTCTGCTTTTTCCCTAAGATATTATTATTATTATTATATTATGAAATTGAACTAGAGACATTTGAGCTTTGTCATATATAGTTAACTAGAATAAACACATGTATATCTCTACTTCAAGCCATCTTCATCAAGGGATCGAGGGGGAAGAATTCACAGCTGCACTTACATTGTTTTATATTTTTCAATGAGTGAAATATGCTTCATTCAACTGACTTGTTAAAAAATATTTTGGCATCGAATGCCCATCTTATAAATAAAATTTATTTTTTACTGATCTTAATAAGGTTTTGAAATAATAGAAACAACTGGGAGATAGCTTTGGAAGATCAGTCTTTCTTTGGAATACAAGATCGTTCTTGCATTTGTTGTAAAAGGAGATGTCAGTGTGTTGAAGGCATTTTAGAACTCAACAAATCCCCGTTTCCTTGCCTAAAGATAAGAGAGGTACCTTTGGTTATGTGAATGGAAAACCAGAGGCAAATGTTCTCAAATCTAGCATTATTCCCAGGGTAGCATTCCAATGGGAAATATTGGTAGTGCACACAATTGGAAATGCACACACAATGGGGAAAACCGCTAAGTATTTAAGTGTTCTTCTGTTAAAAGTGAATTGATCAGCATGATGGGCATAATAACACAGAATACACTGCTCTTTGCTGAGTTCCTATCAAAGCCACAGCACACATGGAGATCTATTATTTAACTTTTTACACTCAACTGGCCTCTGGTAAATTGCTGGTAATTGAATTTGTAAACCATACCCAAACTGAAAAGTGAATTGGAGGTGATGCATATAGGTAGTCCTTGATTACAGCTGAGATCAGAATTTCCATTGCTAAGCAAGGAGATTATTAAGTGAGTCATGCTTAATATTTTTAACTGTTTTTACCATGGTTGTTAAGCAAACCATTGCCATTGTTAAGTGAAATATAAGGTTGAGAAAATCTTGCCCCTCACATTGACTTTGCTTATCAAAAACCAGCTGGGAAGGTCTCAAATGGCGATCACATGATCTTCAATGCTGCCTCCATTGTAAATACATGCCAGTTGCCAAGTGGCCAAATTTTGATCATGTGACCCTGGGGATGCTGTGCAGTCATAGTTATGAGGACTGGTTGTAAGTCACTTTTTCAGTGTCGTAACTTTGAACAGCTGCTAAATGAACAATTATATCTCAAAGACTACCTGAATAGTTTTGATTCTATTGTATTGGATGCTATTATGGGAATCTCCTATGGTACCTATTACCTATTCTCTTAATTGTATCACAATTAACTTGTTGCTTACATCTTACAATATAAAATAGTTGTTCAGTTAGTACCATACTTTGATTTATAGATTGATTATTAGTGTCCTATAACTGTTCTAAACCTATCACAAAAGGTATTGTATGACATGAAGTTGTTTTGTGATATGATTAATGTGTTCTGTGACATGATGATTGTACTTTAGAACATGATGATGTGATGAATGTACTTTATGATTGTGAATGTATCTTATGATTGTAATCAGTTTGTCTATTGTGTGTATGTAGGTATAGAGCATGTACACCGGCGACAAATTCCTTGTGTGTCCAGACACAGTTGGCCAATAAATTCTAATTCTGATTCTTGTGGATTTGTGCTGGCCAATTAAAATTTCTTTAATATTATAGAAATCAAGTGGTAATTCTTGGGTTTTATACTATCTGTAAATACCATGATAATCTATCTGTTGGCATAAACAGTGAAGATTGCCATATGAGCATGTTGTGCTGGAAATAATCCTTGGTGAAGTGTCATCGGAAGAAATCGAAGGTGCATAAAATTACAGATATTTCTGTGCAAAATGCGATACATACGTCTGATACAAGATAGGTATGAATAGGGGAATACATTTAGATCAGAATGGTGGTAGTATAGAAGTAGGAAATTAAACCTTTTCTCTTATAGCCATTTTTGGTTGACATTTTTTTTCTTGAACATGTTGTTTTCTTATTTGCCTGTTTAAAGATTGTATCACTTTTGCACATAATATGGATTTGCAAATTTCTGTCTACTAATTTTTTTTTAGAGATAAGAGTAACATAATTTTGCAAAAGAGAAAAATAATATATCCCTACTGGGAAAGAGAAGCTTCAGAGTTCAACTGAGATGAGAATGTGTATATTGGAATATAAATCTCTTTTTCCTCCATTGCTGAAACCCCAATAAAAATTGATGGCAGTAATGGCTACCTCTAGTGGACTTTGAAGTCCATTTGAAATTCAGGAACTTATCATGATACATGCAGTCGTATATCTTTGTCCAGCAGTCATATATCTTTGTCCAGCTAAACAGTAATTTTTAGCTTTTGAAAATCTTGCAGAAAACTATTATAATTTAGACAGCTAAAATAAAGTTGGCATTCCATCAAAGAAAATAGTATCCAGACTCTATGATTTTTCTAGTTATCTCAGTTCACAAACAACTAAGTCTCCCTTCACTCATTTGATATAGGAAGGAACCTCTGAAAATTACTGTGGCATTTTGAAGATAGCGCCAAGATTTTTGTTAAAAAAAAAAGGCTTAGGACCTGATCATTTTTTACCACAGCACTGGTGGTTGCTATAAACACTTAAAAAACACCTTTGGGAACTATTTTTTTTTCCTGGGTCTGAACTAGTTGAATTTCTTTTATTAATTTTAGTTGACCTCCCATAAAACTACTTTTATCATGCACAGTTTAGAACCTTTGGTGTTATGTATTGTCAGCTGAGGGAATGAATTTGTTTGTGAGGGCTTTAGAAAAATGGTGAAAACTTTAAAAGCGTTGATAATTAATCACAGAATATTTGAACAATAAGTTGCCTCCCCATCTCTCCAGTTTCTCTGCATACAGTTTTGCAAGTGAATATATTTTAATCTCCAAATTTGCTACAGTGTAGTAATAGTTAAATTATTAATATTTAAATGACAGTAATTAGCCCATTACAATGATTGATCCTTATTCAAGACATTGTAATTTCATGCAATAAGTGTGTGTGAGGTACAGCCAGTTTGAATTCATGCCAATCAGAGTATTTAGTTTCCATACAGAGCTTTTGTTTGGCTTTCTAGTTGACAAAAAATAATAATAATAATCCTAGCCTGGGAGGAAGGTCAAGAAATTTTATTTTCTTTCTAAGATATTTTATTTGAGCAAATTGCCAAGAGAAAAGTTAACTCACATGAAAGAAATTTAAGAGGGGTTCCTGAATTATATTTAATGGAACATTAGCCATGATGCTTCTTCTGTCACATTCTTCATCCAGGTGAAAGCCATCTGTCGTAGGCTGAGTGTGTCTTTCTTCTGCGAAATGAAGATGGAAGCAAGGTCATTTTTCTGCATCTTGTGATCAGAACTGTATTTATTTATTTATCTACTAATTTAGGAAAACCATTTAAATGATCATTAGATTGCTGGACCCAAGCCATATCTAAAATGTGAAAGATGAGAGTTCCATGCAAAGCAGGCATCCTTGGTGTCAAGTTCCTCAATGACAATCCACCTCTTATCAATGTGACATTATGCATTCCAGTGTTGATGAATTCCCTGTACTCCATCGGACTGAGAGCCTTGCCTTTAAGTGAACATTAAAGTCTTTTCAGCAAGTAGAAAGCCCCTTTATTATTGTGTAACAAAAAGGTGGTGTAAACAGCATTGTGATGAACTGGTTCTTTGTTAAATTGAGAGGAAAGATACAGGTATACTGTCAATTTTGCTAATACAGAAGCTTTTTCCATACTGACCTGAAAGGACATTCCAACCAAAAGAAGTAGAATACAAAGGAAAGGGGTGGTGGTGTTTCTGAACATACCTAAACAACTAATCATTAGAACTGCTTTAATTGTTATACGTAAACTGGAAAACAAGGTAAGATGTGTCTTACTTTGGGGCAAACAGGATAGATCGCCCACTCCCAAATAACAACTCCCCCACCAGATAGCTCCTTACCTGATTGAGCGGGGCGCAGAGAAATGGGGTGGGCTGAAAACTTCAGCGTTCCAAACTCGCACGCTTTCAGATAGCCGGGAAGCTCCGAATGCACACGCTTGCCAGCTACCAGAAAGCGCTTCGCATCTGTCTGCAAGCGGCGAGTTCGGAGCTTCCTGGCTGTTTGCAAGTGCACGAGTTTGGAGCGCTGCAGTTTTCAGCCCACCCATTTCTCTGCACCCTGCTCAATCAGGTAAAGAGCCGCCCGGGGGGAAGTTGTTATTTGGGAGTAGGGGTGGGCAATCTACCGTGTTTCCCAGAAAATAAGGCATCCCCCAAAAATAATATTTTCGGGGAGGTCTTATTTTCGGGGGATGCCTTATTTTCGGGGAAACACGGTATAAGCACTTCAAACAAATCATGTTTATAAAGGGCTTCTGGAACTTATGAATCTTTCTATTTCTCACACTGTAGTATTGTTCAAAGAAGTCACACTAGATAAGTTTAAACGTTATGCAATTAAAAAACAACAACAGATGGACATGTCAATTGCCCCAAAGGTGCTTTTCAAAAGGCAACCGGACTTTCTTGTTTTTTTCACTTGAAAATGTCTTACTTCTCATCCAAGAAGCTTCTTCAATTCTTCAGTCAGAACTGGATGATTGAGAATCTCCATAGATGACATATCAGTCGGCACACAGAACTTTAATTTTCTAAATCCAAAGTCGAAAATTGTATTTTGGTAAGATAAGAATATTGATTTCTAATAGGTGATAAATATAAGTATATTGGAGCAGAAGGAATTAAGGAACGGTTGCCAGTTATTTCAACAATGGATCAAGGTAGACATTAGAAGAAAATGATATTAGTAATCCAGTGGTATAACTCGAGAAAGGGATGAAAAAAGGAAACTGTTCTTTGTTTCCATTGTTAGTGTCAGAAAAGGACTGAAATGCTTCAGAGCTGACATCAACCCTTGGTGCTGTGGACCAAATTGGTCCATATGTATTGGCTGCTAACAGGATAGCGAAAAACAACAACAGAATGCCATTGTCAATAAGCTAAATGGGGGTTGCTGGAGGTGATGGACAAAGGACAGGTTCAGTGTTTAGTTGAGTGAGAAGAAAAGGCTTCTTGTTGCTTTCCTTGTGCTAGGGATATTGAAAGCATCCTCTTTTGGTAGAAAAATTGACTAGAAGAATATCTCCACTGCGTGAATGGAGAGGAAGCAGCTAACAGCTAGCACTATGAGTCAAAACAGCTTGATAACACATCATCAATAAATGTATCTATCAATCTATCACTTTATAGTCAAGTTCAGGGATTGTAATGCTGTCCCCACTTTTTTTCTATCATGGGTAAAAATTTCTTTTTACCATAAGTAATATAGAGTCATATTTACATTCCAATTGTATACATTTCTATGCAAATGCAGATTGTGTAGACTTCAAACCATAGCTCAGATGTACAGGATTAGGATTAAGATGTTAATGATTTCAGTGTTTACTTCAGAAGGAGGAATGCAAGGCTATTCCAGATTCAGACTCTTTTTAATTATTTTAGCATACTACTAAACTGTGGTGCTGTGCTGAATTTTTCTAGTCCCTGGTGGTGGAAAGAAAAGGGTGTGGTATCTATTAATTAAAACGATTCATTACATGTGGAAGGTGATAGGGCCACATGTTCCAGTCCCACCGACTTTATTTCAATCTCCCTGTCAGGCGGAAAGAACCAGGAACTCTTGCTGAGTTCAAAGCACTGAACAGATTATTGTTACTTATACATACGAATCTGGTCGACTAATGGTCAAAGTGTAATTGGTACAATTGGTAATTGTAAAAGGTAAGAGTCAAATAATTCACAGGGAACTGGATTTGGGTCTCTTGTGGCTGCACAATGATTCCAAACTGACACATTTAACTTTGCCTTTCAGCTCAGCCTGCCTATCTCCTACACTTCCTCTGAAATGAAGTTATGATGACATTCTTCCATAAGAGCAAGAAGTTTTTTACAAGGTTATCTGTGTTAAAGGGGTAACACAATACAGCTATGAGTATTGGTCTGGTGTAGTGGTTAAGACATCAGGCTAGAAATTGGGAGACCATGAGTTCTAGTTTGACCTTAGGCTCAAAGCCCGCCTGAATGACCTTAGGCTAGTCTCTTTCTTTCAGCCCTAGGAAGGAGGCAAGCCACTTCTGAAAAACCTTGCTGATAAAACCGTAGGGAAAGAAAACTGGGGGTATTTGTCCAGTCTCCAAGAATCGGACACAATAGAATAAAGAAAAATACCACTAGTTCAAAAATGGAAGGCATGAGGTCAGACTATGAAAAAAAGCAGATGGGGAAGAGAAGAAGAGGCAACAGAGCTCAGATATGCGGGCTATGGGGAGGAAATGTTTCAAAACGTCCCTGTCTTAATTGACTCACTATGAATCTCCCTGGACCCTTAGGATGTACTCTTTTCAGACATTTTTTTTTAAAAGCTCATGACTAGTATTTCTAAAATCGGTGTTGTCATTACTTATTTGGTTTGCTAGTTAACTGTATTTTGATGCAGACTGCCATCCTGTTGTCTTCTAGACATTATTCTTGTAAATGTGTGAAGAGGAGTATAAAAATACCCTCATACAATGGACATAGAGAGGAAAATATTTTTCTAAAGGAAGAGAGTGGAATCAAAAACATATAATGAAACTTCTACAGAAATTAATCCTATGTATTAATTGATCAATGAAACAATTTGCCTCCAGACATTGTGGGTGCTTCAACAGTGGAGGTTTCTAAGAGATTGGACAACTATTGAAATGTTCTAGGTTTTCCTACTTGAGTAGGAGGTTGAACTAGAAGATGTCCATGACCCCTTTCAACTCTGTTAGTCTCTCATTCTGTTATGTAGTACATCTTTTAGAGAAAGTTCTTTGAAGCAGACTCCTGCACTTTTCTTGGACACCTTAGGTGACAAACAAGCAAATAATGGAGAATAAAAAAACCCAGACATTTGGAAGGCAAAATCACAAAATTTTGCCTTACTTATTTGGGCCATGTCAGGTGATCAAATTCATTGGAAAAGACAGTAATGCTGACAAAAACTTAGTGTTACACGCCATCAAAACTGACACCAGTCAGAGCATAAAACCTGAGTCCTTCGGGAGTAGGGTGGTATATAAATCTAACTAATAAATAAAATAAATAAATAAAACAACTGAAAGAAGCTGTACAAGATCAGGAGAGAGCTGGTCCATGGAACTGGAGCTATCATTATAGCCCATCTTCCAGAATCTTGTGTCTTCTAACCTGCTGGAGTAGAATTCCCCATTATGTGGACTGTGGAGATTTCTGGAAGTTATGATCTATAAATTTATACAGCTTATATGTACATTGAGAATATATGCGCTGGAGAAAAATTCCTTGTGTGAGTCCAATCACACTTGGCCAATAATGAATTCTATTCTACATTCGAGAGAGCATCCCCTTATGTAGCAATATGTGGTAAATCAACTTTAATTATTTCATAGTTTATGGTTTTAGATTTTGATGATGATAAACAATCAACTATATGGACTTTTGTCTTGACATAACTTTTATGTACACCTCTTATTGACCTGTGCCTATCCTCAGCTATTGTGAACCTCCTACTGCACTGAAAGCTATGGGTCCTTTGAGTTTTTTTTTAAATAAATTTTTAAACAATTGGTATAACCTCCTGGTGTTATAGACTGTTTTAACATCTGCAGTTATATCTATGGCCTCTCTGGTCTGGCTGCTGTTGAGAGTTTGAGTTTTTACAAAAGCGTTATTTTTTTCGCCTGTGGGGTCTGCTGCATTGTGCTGCTTCCTTTGAAAATGTGGTGGAAAACTCTGTTGTTGGGGACCCACTGGTGCCATTCTTTGCTAAAGAAAAGGCTTTGGTGCTTTGAACAGAGGGGGGCCTGATTGATAAGCTAGTTTCAGCCAAACCTGCTTTTGCTAATTGTCTTTCAAATGCCCTCATTAATCAAACTGAGGAGTAACTCTGATGGGAGGCCTGTCAGTGTTTTCATGATTTTCTACTTCTCACTTCACAGTGTGAAGCTGAACCAAATCAGGCCTTTAAAGCAGTTCACCATAGAGCACACCTGGCTTTGGTGGGGTGGAGACATGCCCAACTCTAAGGCATGATCTCTCTCCAGAGACCAATTTAGCCGGTTATTTAATGATTCATAGTTTGATGCCTAGAAATGAGTGCTCCACATGATAACTTACATAAACAAATTTAATTAGTACCCCCCTATTTATTTATTTATTTATTTATTTATTTTTTAATTTATTTATTTATTTTTGCTTGCATAAGTAGCCATTGGTGGATTCAAGGCTGCAAAGAAAACCAGGTAGACTGCGTGAAAATGTTGTTTAATATCATGAATGTTGGGTTTATGACACTACTGTTATTTCTTTTATGTGGCATTGATTATGCATCGTGGACTTTCTTAAACTGCATGCCTTTGTTTAATATAGTATAAATGTAACTTTATATGATATTATAAACTGTTAAAAACATAACTACAGCTAATATTACTGACAGGTAAATGACTGTATTTTCTTATGCACATACAAGCTCTTATGCCATGCTAATAATGCATAGAAATAGTGCCACAAAATATATTACAGTATAATAGTGTGATACTTTCTACAGCAGAATAGGATAACATCTACAATATAGATATGTGTTTTATATGAACCTCATGACTGATGCTTAGTAGATCCATCTGAGTATAGGAGAGGGCTAAATTAAATGGAGATTCTGCATAGACAGATCTAATATTGTGCTGACCATATAGTTTGGCCTAGTGGTTAAGGCACCAGATTAGAAACCAGGAGACTGTGAGTTGTAGTCTTGCCTTAGCCAACTCTCTCAGCCCAACTCACCTCATGGGGTTGTTTTTGTGGGGAAAATAGGAGGAAGAATAGAATGGAATAGAATAGAATTCTTTATTGGTCAAATGTGATTGGCTACACAAGGAAGTTGTCTCTGATGCATAAGCTCTTAGTATACATATAAGCAACAAGTGATAAATCATGATCATAATCATAAAATACAATCATCATAAATCATAATATACAGCACTCAGTGATAGTCATAGGATACTAAATAATCTAACTAAAGAAAAAAGCTAAATAAAACTAAATAATGAGTATTAAGCAAGTTTATCACTTTGAGTTATTTATTAAAAAATAATAAGAGCAAGATAGTGTGTATACACACACACACATATATACAAACAATATTCTGCAGTTGTTTGTCCTGTAGATAAAAATACTTCCATCTTGTGAAACTTATGGGTTGGTACATTACCTGAATGAACTGTCTGATGTGAAGACCTTTGACAAGTTTGTCATAGATCCTCTGTTACACATAGGTCCTGCTTACACTGTTTGAAATAGATTTCTGGATGGGTGAATAGATGGATGGATGAATGGGTGGATGGTTAGATGAACAGACAGACAAATAGATAATCATTATATAACTTTGTGTATCATGGGTCTTTCTGAATTAGTATCTTAATTTAGAAATAGAAAATAAAGCTTGATAGTATACAGAAAAGGGTCATAGATTTCTTTAGAGATGCACTTATAAAGTTTATTTAAAGAGACAGAAAAAGCCTTGATTCATCTAGTTAGATCATTGGTTTTAATTGGGCTATAACTCTTGAACAGGGTTAATCAACTTGAGTTTAATATGTGGAATCAAATTTTAATTGGAACTTGTTGTACGTTAAGGGCATACTTATTTATTTTTTGAGAGGAACAAAAAAAGAAACACATCTTTTTCTTCAAACAATGAGTGGAGCTGTTTGTTGATTATCTCACCCATTATTCACTGTCTCAACAAGGTGCCTGTGCTCATACTGAGGCATTGGCAATATGGGATAAATCAACTGAAATTATTTCATAGCTTATTCTCTTAGATTTTGATGATGATGAAAAGTGTGCAAAATCACAAGAGATTTTCATTAGGCAACTATAGTATATCTACAACTATGTTAAAAACACACTGTGACTGTATGTACTCTTCTATTTATTAACAATATAGACACCTTCTTGCAGAAACTAATATTTACAATATGATTTATTGGCTTCAAAGAAGCCCACCTATGGTTAATAAATCTTACAACCTCAATTAATTCTAAGTAATATTTATACATTGTAACAAAATGTGTTTCCTCCAAAGGAACAGAATGAAAGGGGAGGGGCCCCGAGCCCATGGGGACTTAATTTCATACAACTTTTGACAGACCATTCAAATGTGATTAATGAATTGGACAAGCGGTTGATGCTGATATTGGTCATCATAAACCAAAAATGTAGTTTTTGACCTATTCTTAGAACTAGAGTAAATCTATTTAGTTTAAAGATGCATTAGGAAAACATATTCCTGATTATTTTCAAATAAGAAAACCACTTGTATGCCATTTAAGTTGGACAAGAAAATGGTGCATATGCCATTTAGAATATGATCTATTCATAAAATACATTCCTGTCTTCAGAATTGTGTCCTAACATTAGCTAAATAGAGATGGAATTTTTTTGATTACATCTTTTCACGGAATAACCAATATATTGAAAATATTTAGGTGTACGTAAAGAGACAATAGCTGATAATGGAGAGGTTAAGAATGAGATAGATAAACATAGTGATAGAGACACACAAATAAAGATAATCATTTAGGTTAAATGCTGAATAAAAGTACAACATTCCAAATGAAGGTTTATTTAGTCTCAGGATTAAAGTACTCATTGGATGCATGATTAAAGTTGGTCATTGTTCTTAATGGACCATTTATCCCTCAAAAACTAACCAAATGGATCCCTTTCAACACCTACCACAAATTGTCTAAGACAATTCTGGTATTAAAGTAAAGATGTGTTTGCATAATTGGTGCTCTTTTCTTTGAGTCGAACAGACACAGAGTTTGTCTATGTGCAAGAGTTTAATGTCCAAATACGTGATTTTTTATTTAATGTTTGGTTGAAGTGTAACAAAATTGAATGATATCCATTGCATTGGTGGTAGCAATAGCATGTAAGCTTTATGTGGAAAATGCATTATTTGTTCTGATGATTGGTGACTGAAACAATATGATTTGCAATGTGGAAAATTCAAGCCAATGAAATTATTATTAGATGTCAGATGTTCAGACTGGATTTGGGATTTTTGCCTACCTATCGAATCCATACCAAGGACCTGGGATAAGCAGATGTGGATGTTTGATGTTGTTACAGACATGGTCGCAGGATGGAAGCTGTTCCCAGTAAAGCTGCCTTTTGCAATTGACTGATGGTGAATTTGTCAGTGCCAATGGTCTTCAAGTGGTGCTCCAGTTGTTTTGGGATTGCACCCAAAGTGCCTATTACTATTGGGACTATGCTTGCTTGCTTTTACCAGAGTCATTGTATTTCTGTTTGTATCTACTCGGATATGAGCAGGCAGGGTTCCGTCCAGACCATTCTACAGTTGACCATGCTTTGATTCTTCATCATCTTGCCATAAAATATTCTACCCCCAGGAAGGGCCATCTTTGCATTGCCTTTATAAACCTTAAGGCTGCCTTTGACAGCATTCGTAGAGCTAAGCTGTGGGCCAAACTCTTCACCTGGGGTATTGATAAAAGACTACTCTGGCTTATCTCTCAACTGCATGAGGGAACAGAAGCAAAAGTGTGTCTTACCCCGCAGGGGGATCTTTCTAATGCTATCCCCGTTAACAAAAGGGTTAGGCAGGGATGCATACTGGCACAATTTCTCTTTAACTTACATATCAGCGACTGGAGGAAGGCATTTCTGGAACATATAGTCTATATCCATGTCTCTAGATTAGCTGACTATAGATGTCTGCTCCTGCTTTACGCCGCAATACTTTCATTTTCCTGGGTGGGCCTACACAGAGCCTTAAAAATTCTTTCTGCCTATTGTTCTGCCAACCAATTGTAAATAAATCACTCCAAGTCCAAAATCATGATTTTTGCAAGAAGTAGGAAAATCTATCAATGGAATCTTGATGGCATCCCAGTGGAACAAGTCCACAGATTCCAATATCTAGGTATCCTCTTTCAATCCAATACCAAGTGGCCTGCGCAGGTTAAGTTTCTCTGTAATAAGGCTAAAATTTCCACCCATGCCTTACTGCATTTTCATCATACTGAGGGAGCTAATCATATCCCCTCAGCGTTAAAAGTCTACATGGCAAAGGTGATAGCTGCTATCACCTACGGTGCCTCCCTTTGGGTCCAATCTAACTTTTCTTCACTTGAGTCTGTCCACAGTCAGTTTCTACGCCGTCTGATGGGAGTCCCCACCTGCGTAAGTAATACCGCAATTCAACTGGAACTGGGCATATCCTCACTTGCCACAATCTTGTGGAAATGTGCAATTGGCTACTGGTTGCCCTCTGTGGACTAGACTTCCAAGCTACCACCTAGGCCAATATCTATGACGGGACTCTTTTCATAGTCCCTGGGCCCATAATATCGACACAAAACTTTTGAAGATCCGGATTTCCCCCATTGAAGCTTTTATTCTAGGCCCCGATGCTGCCAAATTGTTGATTTTTCAATGGTTGGATGATATCGACAGACAACTAGATCTGGCACATGAATCAGGAACATGTTCACCATTTTCTCTTGGCATTGTTCCCTTGCCTTACCTTCCACATTACCTCTCTACGTTACACCATATCAAACATAGGCTTGCATTTATGAAGGCACAATTTAACGTGATTCCTCGATAGTATGTCCTCGATAGTAGGCTCTCAGGGGGGGCCAAAATCCATCTATTGTACATGTGACGGCAGATCCCCGGAATCCCTGTTTCATATTACATTCATATGTCCCCACTATGGGGATATAAGA
>JANHFO010003799.1:61591-72698 GCA_032468095.1 Pareas carinatus
AATTGAACCAGTACCTATGGCAGCAATGCAGGTGAGTGCAAAAAACAGGGGGGGGGGGGGAGCAGTTTGAAAGCATGTAAAATTGCAAGTAGAAAAATAGGAACAATTTCAGTGGGAAGGCAACAGTGCTCCATGTGCCTTTGACATCGAGTCAGGCTGGCCACATGACCACAGGGATATCTTCGGACAGCGCTGACTCTTCGGCTTAGAAGCAGAGATGAGAACTATGCCTAGAGTCGCCTATGACTAGCACGTATATGCAGGGTGGAACCTTTACCATTATCTATTGAAAGAAAATTTATTTATTACATTTGTACATTGTCTAATTTCCAACAACTCTGGGCAGTTCTAAAGTTGAAAACAGTTTCTATAATAACTCTGGATTTTCCCCATCTCTCCGCTAGAGCATAAACTGGATAAGATCTCAGCTATGAGCAGTCAAAGAACAAATTATTGCTTGTTTTTCTCTCTTCATCTGAGTTTTGATGTTATGGACTTCCTTCAGTCCTTGCATCTTGGGAAGTGCAAGGCAACCTCTTTTTCAGAAAATGCCTTTCAGAAAATGTTAGGGCCATTCGCATTGATTTCGTTTATGCTATTCAGAACTGACAGAAGCTTATCAAAATCCAAACTGCAACAAGTCCAGATCTTTGTTCTTGCTCCATGATTTTGTGTGCAGTGTTGTTACTGTTTCATGTACAGATATTGGAAGGAAGACTGAGCAAGTGATGAAGTGATATTGCCATTGCAGCTCTCGGAAAGATGCTTACAGCTTGCGCTCTACAAAAGCTTTCATAAAAATTCTGAGCTTAGCTGTCCAAACAGGTTTTTGAAATCGATACCGATAGAACTGCTAACAGGAGGTAAACTACAAACCACCAGCACTTTCAATAGGATAGCTCTTTTTATATAACGTTTGATATCATTTTCACAGCAGGAGCTCTACTTTCATACTGTGATGGCTTTTACCTGGAGTTTAGATGATTCATTTTTGTAGTGGCTACTTAACTTTTATATAAGGAAAATGCAAGCGAAGCCAGCACAGCATTAAATGAACTACAGTTGCAGCATTAAATGAGCTACAGTACAATAATAAGGTGAGCCTGCTCAGATCTTTCCAATCATACTGGATTGGATTTGTGAACAGCTTATTGATCTGTGCAATCACACACACACACACACACACACACACACACACACACACACACACACACACACACTATATGTATAGCCATCCAGTTTTTATTATGTTCCCTCACCTCATTCTAAAAGTGTGAAATCTCTCCTAAAAGTAGGGACATGATCCAATAAAGTGAAGTGCTTTATGTCCCACTGATTTAATAGGGGGCACTTAAGCACATGCTGAGATTAATAAGATCTTAAAAGTGCTTTGACTGGGTTGAATCAAATTTGGAAACTGATTATCTTGACCTGTAAAATATTGCTTTAAATATGAATATATTTTTCATTATTACAAGGGTATGTTGAAACTAACCAAAAACACAACTAGAAGCCAAAATCTCAAGACTGGCCATGTCATGTGTGCAAATTCATTAGAGATGTCTATGATGCTAGGCATAGTTGGTGGATCAAGAAGAAGGGGCAAGCAAAGAACTCACTGGCTTGATACCATCAAAGCTGATACAAAGATGAATATCCAACACCTGGAAAAAAACGTGCTTGACAGGGTAGCATGGAGAGCACTTGCCTATAAAGTCACCAAGAGTCGGACATGACTGAACAGTTAAAACTATGACTGTGTTGAGCCTGCTTTCTGCTTCTTAATTCAAAGGTGTTCCTTTTCATAACACTTATTAAAAGTAAGGTTATATTTCCTTTAAATATAGCTCAGATCTTGGTGGCTATGTAAATTGCATCCATATACCGTAGTTTTCTTGATGACAACATACCAACGCTATTTAAGATAAGATAATCTTTATTGTCATTTTACTGTGAGCACAATGGCACACATCAAAAATGAAATTTAGTTGCCCCCTCTCAAAGTGAAATCCATACATGACACACTCCTAAAACATACTATAAACAACATGTATATAAACCCACACCACTCCACATATATAACAATATTTGCTATTGCCACAGCATATTCCAAATATTTGCACACTGATTTGCACACTGATAGGTGTTTTCCAGCGGTGGAGTTTCTGGTAGTCTTCCGTTAACTTGGCAACTTTAACTCCCAGAATTCCTCAGCCAGCCAACTCTGGGAGTTGAAGTCCACAAGTCTTAAAGTTTTCATGGTTGGACATCCCTTCATTAAAATATCAAGAATAACCCTGATTACCTGCCTAGAGAAATCAACCAAATTCTGCTACCTATAAAAGCAGGATAGGATTTGAGTGATGTCACCAATGCCAGTCTGTCCCTGTTGCCTAAGTGTAAACATAGTTGCTCTCAATTTTTGGATCTGAAGAGCAACCAAACCCTCTGTCCAAGACTCTAGAGTCAACTGTGATGAAATTAAAAAGTATATCCCCCCCAAGAAATCGTATTCTGCAATAATATTTGCCATTTAAGGCAAGTTTGAAAGACTTAATCATTCACATGGACCACTTCTGAATCTTACCATATTCCACTGATTGAAATTCAGTTTGCTGAAGGAAGCCACAAATCACTCAGATTCAAGTGGATATTATTTTCATTTGCATTCATTTGTTGTAATTTGTGCTTTTAATTTATAATGTATACATGGGTATTTATTTGGGAAGTACAAAGGCTGGCTCCTTGACAGGCCTCGCTGTAGTTGCATGCGATATACAATGTAGAACAAGGAAGAGCAACCTTTATGTATGAAACTTCAAAGCAACTTAATGTACAGGTAGTCCTTGACTCACCACCACAATTGAGCAACCAACATTTTTGTTTACAAGTGAGAAATATGCTAGGTGAGTTTGGTCCCATTTTATGACATTTCTCAATACATTTGTTAAGTGAATCACAGCAGTTGTTAAGTTAGTAACACGGTTGGTTAAAATCAGGATACATTTCTCTCCAATAACAGTTTTGCTAGTGATTTGTGACGAGATTGGTGATATTTGTATTCAGGGGGACAATATATTTGTCACATGAAAGAGTGTGTGTTTGCATAATTAGTGTCTTGTTTTGCTCCTTACCTTCAATTTTTTTAAATAGTAAGTGTTATTGAAGTTTAAAAACTCAAAGATAAAAAACTAATACAAACTAAGAAAACTGTAAAGAGGAAAACAAGAAAAACTGCAGAGAGGAGGACTGGGAGGGAAAAATGAAAAATACACAAACAAGGAAAAATATAGAAAGAAATGACTTCTTCCTTGATCAAGATAAGTACAAATATTTTCGGTAAATTAACACCTGTTAGGCTCCAAAAACCAAGAAAGATACAAAGAGTTCTAAGCAGTTTCTTTATTGTTCTTCACCTATAGACAGAAATTATTGCCAAACTAAAGCAACCACTTGCATCATTAAAGATATATTCTGAGAACTTCTAGGGAAGAGCTACAGTATCTTGGCCCTCTTTCTCCAATCAAATTAAACTTTGCTGTCTTTTGGCCCTCTGGAATGCAGCCCCTCCCTCCTGGGAATCCAGACTACATTCCGCCACGACACCTCCTCTAATATTTCAACCCAAAATCTCTTCATTCCATATCTCATCTTTTATCTGCTACCAAATTTTAAAGTCTCATCAGTCAATATTAGTTAGCAAAAGTCCATTAAGAGCTATAATAACAAGACATAGGTTTTAACTTTAAACAAGTAAAAGAATTTCATATTTCTTTCCTTTACACAGTACCTTGTCATTTTATCTAAAGATAAAAAGGAAAAATTATCTTCTTTCCATGTTTTATTTCAGATCTATAAACAAATCTTTTAAGACCTTGTAATTCAAACTCAATCAAGAAAAAATCCATCAGGAGCTACCAGAAATGACATACTAAAAATTTAACTTTTAATCCCTTCAAATTACATCCCATAAATTAATTTCTTTCCAACTTCTTTTTCTCTCTCAGTTTTAATAGCATAGCTTGAAACTTTCTCTAAAAATGCAACAAAATCTCTCTTCTTCCCATATCTTATCTATAACAGAAACAAATCCTCATCATTCAATCCTAGCCAAGAAAAAAACCATTAAAGGCTACTAGAAAAAAAAGGTTAATATACATTTTAACCTTGGTTAAATAAGACAACTTTGTAAACCTTCATTTAACTTTTAAAGGTCTTGCTTTTTATTCCCTTTAGGTAATGTCCCCAAAGCTGATTTCTTTTTTGATCTGTTCTCAGAAATTCCTTCACAAAAATAATACTTCTCTTTTGTAAATCCAAAATAAGAAAATTGTCCAAGTCATATATCCAAGTCACTCTTATGGTTCATTATTTGGAGGTCCCTTTTAACTATTAAAACCTCAGCCGATTTCATTTGTAAATCCGGTTTAACAGTTTTATCAGTATCATTTTTGTATCCTTACAATTTTAAAACTATATTCAAAACAGCTTGATTTTCAGTTACTATATCCTCTTCCTTTGAGTCCATTTTTTTTGTATGAGATAGACTAACCAGAAAGTTCTGGATGCACTGTTGTCAAATATCGTTGAATTTTTCCAAAGTTAAAATACTTTTCTCCATTCTATGTTGATGAGTCTTCTCTTTAATCATTATCTTTAATTCTTTCTGTTTGCCTCTAGTAACCAGCCTTCAGGGTCTCCTCTTATCATGTTTTTCTGTCATAAAGAACATTTTCCCAGGAAGAGATTTCTTAAACTCAAAATCTTCACATGTATTTTAATAACATTTTAAAAAACTACAGGAAGTATTCTTATATTCAAAAATCGTACTTCCAGTAAATCTCACCCCTTAGTCCATCTGAAAGCTTTCCAGAATCAACATTCTAATCCCCCTTTACTGCTTATTTCCAAATAGGAAAAAAAATCCTTTAAGTTTTGATTTACATAAAACTTATTTTGCTGCAGGTTGAATGAAAATCACCAACTGCAATGAAACTTGTATTTGGAAGTTCTTCATATCAAACCATTTCAAATAAAAATAATTTGGAAATTATTAATTATTACAATATGGAAAGTGGGTGAACCCAGCATCCTCTTGAAGGCTCTGAACCATGGTTTGGTCAAAGCTGGCTCTTAGTGCTCAGAACTCTAAAACTGGCTAGATACTGCTATTTTACTATTCCATCGTGGGGAGCGTCTGCAAGGAGTATTTTGACTAATCCCAAGTCCTCGCCTTAATCTGGAGAAGAGTTCAGGAAGACAATTCATTCATTAACTTCATCACTTCATCTTGGTTATCAGCTTCATCTTCAGTCTGCCATGGCTTTCCCAAAAGTCACTTGATTACAAATTATATGCTTGGAACATACATGAGATGAGCATCCATCCTAGAGGTGCCTGTCAGTGTCCCTGTTTCAAATTTGGGATGGGATGGCAAAACCCAAGTGGTACTTGCCTTGACTGCATTTTTTTTGTGAACTTCAGTTCCCTATTCATCCTATGCTTAAAAACCCAAAAGTTCACCTTCAGAGTTCAGACAGTATGGCAGGCAAAGAAAGACTTTGAAAGCTGATGAAGGTGCTGCTAAGGATCATGGAGGGTTTGAATTCTAACTTTCCTGATAGAAAATGAAATGGGGAGAATCATTCTCATTCTTCCAGTAACACGTTTAAAGTTAAAAGTCACAGGGAAGGGATAAAAGACACCTGAACTGTCCTTATTTTCAAAGCAGAGGTTTCTACTATCTGTCATGGCTTCCAAAGAAATCCTTCTACCTCAAAATGAAAATGGGTTAGCAAGCGGCGGAAGGAATCTGGTGCATAAAGAGTTTCAAAGATTTAAAGGGACCTAAATTCCTTTTCTAAATAAGCAGCATATCGACGTTATATACATATGGCTTCAACATATGTTGGCAAGGGGCATGGCTAACAGCTCAATATATTTCTCTGACCTATAGTGTTTCATTAAAAACTCACCCATCCATGAGATTAGGCAACAGTGAAATTGCTTTGGTATCTACAGAAATGCGTTTGTGCAGTTCTTGCAGGGCATTTTGAAAGGGTTCAGCACTGCATTTCTCCCCATCCTTATTACTTCAACAATATAGAAAGACAAGACAGCCAATTAAGTGCTTTTTTTTTAAAGCACCAGCCTTGAAAGTGAAATATGATTGGGTTGAGTTGCATGTACAATCTCAAGCAGCTAACTTTTGCTGATTATCTTGGTGCTTTCCTTGACTGAGCAACATACTGTGCAAAATCAATATTTCTTCTGCTCCCTGAGGTTCTTAATTCATGCTTTCATAAAGCCTCAACACTTGATATTCTCTGGAATACACAGAACTCGACACAAATACACACAGACACCTATTTAAGGGCTCAATTTTCCACTTCTACCTGCAACAGCTCATCCCAATATGGTGAGTGATTTGAGATGTGCTTTGGGACGAAGTCTACCTGAGATTCTCCTCTCCTCCACAAATTGCCTTTGGAGCTATTGACTTTCTTTTATCTAATGACAGAGCTTTAAAGAGGGCAAAGGGTACCCCAGAGGGGCATTTTCAGGACAATGTTCAGATTATTCCTGTTCCTTCTCCTTTTAGAATTGCACATCTGAAATCAACTGTGTCTTTGGAACTCGGTGAAATAACTCATTTTCAACAGTCTCCGTACATGATTGCCTGCCCAGGATATCATAAAGAATTGAATCAGGAGGAAGACAACCATATGCACTTCCTTGTTTGCTGAAGAACTGTTATTGGCCAGTAGTTTAGTTGGAGGTTATTACTGGAGTATTACTTTAGATTAAATAGATGATATTTTTATAGTCATCCTCTGGTGTTAAAGGAGAAACCATAAACTAATATAGACAAGCCTACCCCAACAGTGTGCACCAGTGGCATTGCAACTCTTGTCATATACAGGTAGCATGTCCAGTGACTGGCATAATGGCTGTTGTACCGCAATGTGTACATGTAATCTTCAAATTAGGTCTGCAATTGGGACCAGCACTTCTATTGCTAAGCAAGGTAGTTACTAAATGAGGTGTGCCTGATTACCCAACCTTTTTGCCCCAGTTAAGTAAATCACTGCAGTTGTTAAGTGAGCCGTGAGGTTATTAAGCAAATCCAGCTTCCTTCCATTGATTCTGGGAAGTTCGCAAATAGGGATCACATGAACCCAGGATACTGTAACCAGTGTAAATACTGATTGGTTGCCAAGTGTCTGAATTTTTATCATGTGACCATGGGGGATGTTATGATGGTTGTAAGTGCAAGGATTGATTGCAATTCATGGTTATCAGTACCGGTGTGACTTAGAACTGTTGCTAAACTAATGGTTGTACATTGAGGAATCCCTGCATGGCTGCCGTTGAAGAGAGCTGCACGTTGTAGAAACACAGGAGACCATCTTTGAAAACCTCTCTTTCTGTTAGTAAGAAGTACTTACATACTTGCTGATCATACCTCCTCATGGGTTGCTGTCAACATTTAGTGGCCATTTCCTGGCAATTTAAGAGACTTTTGAGAGTATTGCATTTAGCTGTAATGCAGTTGAAATCAGTACTTGATCTAGCTTCACTTTTTCTGGGCTGTGGTACAATTCTTGGTTCTGTCCATTGGGTGCATGCCTTAAAATCTCTTTCAAATGCCACCACGACCATCCCAAGCATAGAAATATGGCCCCTGATAAAGATACTAGGAAGCCTCTTAAATTAATTTCTGTACTTAAATGGATTGAAATGTAATGAATAATTACAAATAAAATATCCACTAGCAAAACTTCACATTAATAGAGATTTTGGAAATGAAGCATTCTCTCCCTTTCAAAATGCTCTCATCAGATTATTAATTAATTAATTTTCTATGGCCACTCATCTCAGTCAATTAGAACTTTAAAATTGATAAGCACTAGATTTAATTGAACCTTGAATGAAACTGGAAGCCGCTAAAGTTATATAGCAGTGGTGTAACATGAGCAAACCGTGGGTTGTCCCAAACTACACATGGCACTATATTCTAGACCAGTATGTAGACAAAGTAACTATTGGATTGTACCACTAAAATTGTCTCAGTATCTATTGGATTGTACCATTAAATTTCTCAAGAAACTATTTTCTTAATGGCTTCTGCATCATTTCTCCATTAAACTATAGAATGCTCATAATTTAAACATACCTAATTATATCAGTGGTATTATAAGTAAAGGAATCCCTGTGGAGTTTACTCTGCTAGTCATTGTGGACTGTATGGAATGGTGCTCATCTCTGTTTCAAGGCCACTGAGCCAACGCTGTCTGAAGACATTTCCACAGTCATGTCACAGAATGCTGTTACCTTCCCACTGTAGTGGTGCCTATTTATCTACTTGCATTTGCATGCTTTTGAATGGCTAAGTTGCCAGGATCTGGGGCAAGGATGGGAACTCACTCCATTGTATGGAAATCAGGTTTTCAACCTGGACTGGTAGTTTTCCAGCTGACAAGTCCAGAGTCTTAAACGCTGAGCCACTAGGATGCTCATTGGTGGTATTAGTAGTTTAAAGTGAGAACCTTTGACTTCAAATGTAGTATAGAATTTATTGTGTAAGTTGAGGATGCACTTTGGCTGTAGTAAAAAAATAAAAATAAACCTGAGGTATGAAATTTGATCTTTATTTACATTCATAAATACATTTATTGATTTGATTTATATAGCTGCCCATCTTATAAAAGTGACAGTTTACAAGGATTAAAAACATAGAAATGTGCAACTTATAAACCTTGGTGCCCAAAGATAACAATAACCCAACCCAAAGGGGAAAAGGTGCATTAACAACTGAACTCATACATCCACCAGAGTCAAATGTCAGGGGTAACAGCCTTTCCCCCAGGTTCTCAGTGCCTTGCAGTGACTAAAAGTATCAGGGCCACCCAAATGTCCAGGGTGAAACTGGTTCCTGGGGCAGGTGCTATGCTCATGTGAATTTGTGACCCAATTCTGTGCTAACGTGTTTGCATCTTTACTGATGGTTTGCCACTAGACAAGCTTGGGACTTCAGAAGTTAAAACATTTTCTTTTCATAATCTGATCCTATGTTTTCTAGCTGTTGTGGGGCATAGAATGTGTGCTGGTGTTATGACCCTGGAGCTAAGGATAATTGAGACGCACTATAAACATAGACATTATTGAAGTAAACCAATGGAGGACCTCAAGCCCTATTGGAGAAATAGAGACCTCCAAGCCTGGGACATGGAGAACATTGGCGAGATATTAACTGGCAATAATAACTCCAAGGTGTAGCAAGGATGATGTACGAAATATTTCTCACTACAAGATCCAATTGTCTTCTTTTCCGGAGATCAGTCACAGAATATTTCTATCAAACATGGAGATGGAAATGACTTGATGCTACCCAGGTGTGTGTATGTGCATGCAGCAGATCTATCATAAACCTCTGGAAAGAGGAGAATGCTTAGACCTCTTCAAGCAACCTTTATTTCTGGAATTAATTACGGTACTTGCTTATTTTGCTCCGCCTCTCTGTATGCCTTCAGATGGATTTGGTACCTCGAAGAAGACCATAATAGACCTGCATGGATTCCGGCAAGTCAGTGACTGTTAAGATGTTTTCTAACTTTGGACTGTCTGTCATTTGCTGAGCTCATCTGAAATCTCAGTGATCATTTAACGTAGAAGAATATCTGAGTAATTAAATGCTTGTCAGTGAAAAATTCTAATAGTAGTGATTATTTCACATCGGGTGAAGGAAGGTTTGCCCATTATAAATTTCCTGGAGATCAATCTTTTTCACCCCATCATTAGGAAAACTCTCCCTCAGGCAAAACAGCTGAGAGGGACTATTTAATTTGCTGATTCTGATCCCAGCAGCTTCAGGAGCGAAGGAAAATAACGATGATGATAAAAACAGTGAAACAAGCATATCTGAGCATTAACAAACTGAGTTTCAGCACTTGCCTGGATTTAAAATAATAGTCTTTCAAACAATTTAAGCATGAGCAGGTGTTTATGTAAATTATAAGACTTTGATTTGCTTAATAGTGCTATTTCCTCCCCCCCTTTCTCCCATTATCCGCTTTGCTATTTAGCTCATGGCTTCCAGCTGTGATCCAGATTTACAATCAAGTCATTGTTTTTAGTCAAGTTCATCTAAAGGTAACATTTTATCTAGTATACTTGAATAATGACATGCACGTTATTCTCTTATATCCAAGACTCATGCAAGCTGCTGGAAGAGTTCAGCATTAATACTGAGAAATAAATGGATTGGAAAAATAATAACCATGATTGAGTCAGGACGAAACATTCTGAAGAAATAAGAAAGCTCAAATGGTGGACAATAAACGATACATCAAAGCTGGTGTCAACTGCATTTCTATGAAGTATACATAATTTTGCATTGATCAGACTGCACAGATGTAATTTTAGAAGCATATGCCAATACTATATCTATCTGGATGGTAGCAATTGGTAAAGTAGTAATAGCAGTAGCACTTAGATTTAAATACCGCCCCCTAGTGCTTTACAGTACTCTCTGGGTAATTTACAGCAGTGCTTTTCAACCTTTTCACAGATTGTACCATTTTTAGGACACAACAATATTCGAGTACCACCAGTGGTACTTGATGACCCCCCCAAAAAAAGGAGACAAGTGATAAAGTGCACCCACTTACCACACTTTTAATGGTAAACTTGTGCTGATCCGCCCTTCTTCCTCTCTTCCTCTCCTCTCTCTCTATCTTTCATTGCCTGCTGGGCTCTCCTTCCTTGATCCCTCTGTTTGCCTCACAGAATCTTCTCTTCTCCTCCCTCTTTCCCCCTCACCGTCTTTTTCTCTCTCTGTCTTTCCTGACAAAACTGCCTCCTTTTATATCCCCTCTTCTCTCCCCCTCCTCCTTTTCTTTTCTGGGCAGGCCACTCTCACGTGACTTTCTCACCCCAAGGAAGTTGCTGCTCCTGGGGATACCTGTTTCCCTGAAAATAAGTCCTACCCAGAAAATAAACCCTAGTTAAGATTGTCAGCCAGATATACTGTGGGAGGAAGGGGTAGATATGGCGGGGGCCGGGGGCCAAATCGAGTCAAGGGCAGGCGCCTCCGCTATATTCAAGC
>JANHFO010003799.1:76758-92655 GCA_032468095.1 Pareas carinatus
TTCCTTCCTTCCTTCCTTCCTTCCTCTGAAGCTATGAAGATAATGCTTCAGTCCATTCTGAGTCACTTCTTATGTAGCCCAAATGACTCAATATCCTGACCTGGAAATCTGTTCTTTCCTCGGAAAAATACAAATAGTTGGTTTCCAGTAGAACAAGATGGAATTGGCAGGAAAGATAGGTTTGCTTGATTAGTTTAGTTTAGGAGACAGGTAGTCCTGCGTCAGTGACTATAATCGGAAGGCAACTTGGTTGTAAACTGCCATGTGCTTATCATCTTATTTCAGTTTCTTTTGCTTTTCAGACCCACAAAGTTGCAAATGTGAAGGTTGGTTGCAAAATTACTTTTTCATCACCATTATAATTATGAACAGTTGTTGTATGAGGACTACTTGTAATAAAATAAAGCAAAGAAGGTTGGAAAAATACATGTAGAGAAATGTCAAAAGCATAGATGTATCAGGAAAGGTAGAGCGGGAGATCTAATAACTAATATAATGAGGATAGTGACAAGAGCAAGATAATTCAAGAAGGATGTTTAACTTTTGTTCTATTGACTACAACAAGGCACTTGGCTATGTAGGTCATGCCAGAATATAAAGCGTATTCAAGATAATGGGTTACCAGAATACCAAATGATTCTTTTGAAGATTCCTGAAAGTGAATGCAAAACTAGCATAAGAGCAACATTTAGAGAAACTGAATGGTTCAGAATAGGGAAGGATGTGAGGCAGAAATGTGTATTGTCCTCAGATTTGCTTAAGATGTAGAGTTGATATATGATAAGATTGACAGATTTGGAACAGATGATAGTTTGAATCCAAACTGGAGACCAAAATAGTAACAATCCGAGATGTGCAGATAACACCATTTTGTTAACGGAAAGTAATCAAGATTCTGAAGACCTCATTATGAAAGTAGAAATGGAAAGTGAAATTCTGGGTTAATGTTAAATATTACGTAGACAACAGTAATCTCAGAGAGCATGCTAAAAAGTGAAGATGATGTTTTGAGGTTAATTCAAAAGAAGAAAGCAATAGCAAATTTAGGCCAAATTATGCAGGATAAGTACATTTCAATTACAACAAATTGCCCCAATGTCTCAAAAATGCAGGGTTGCCTTTCCACATATGGGATAAACAGGGTCAGAGTAGGTCATCTGTAGTACTATGTCTTTGTGCTGTTTTCAACCCTTATTTTTTATAATCTCCTTTGATTAAAATTGATGAAAATCAATGGAATAGTTTTTTTGCTGTGTTTAAATGGAACCCTTTAAAACCAATAGATCTAAAACCTAAATAAATATAACAGTTAAAAAGCAAAATGGATTCATAATATTCTTAATGTTTGGCTCTAAAATGCTATTTTGCCCAAATTGTTTATATCCTCCACCCACTTTATGGCTTTCTGCCTCTCAAAATTCTAAAATGAAGGCTTTGCCCATCAAAATGTTACTTCACACTTAATCTATCCATTCCAGACTTGATTCCCTGCCCCAAACACACATATCATGTAATGCTCCACATCTATGTTTCTTCATCCCCTAAAACCAATGGAAACCCATTCAAAAATGTGCAGCCCCTCACCAGTAAAAATCTGACTTACTGTGTCATTGATTAAAAAGGTTACATTTCTTCATATTTCATTTATTTTAATTTACAGTCAATCTTCTCTTAATTCTGATGGATTCCCCATGGTCTGCGATAACAGAGAATACCACTAGAAAATCCGTATTACAGAATGCTTACAGAAATAAAATTGAAAGGGAACAAAACTCACAAAATAGAAGTAATTCAGAAAACCCCTTTAAATTGAAAGTGTTGTACCGTGGCATGGAAGAGATTAGTCAAGGCAGTATCTGTCAACATTTATTGGTGTGTTTGGGTTTGTTTTTCTCTTTTTAAATATGGTTATGTACACTTTCTCCAGGTTTCATCTTCTTCTGTAACCATACGGGATGCATTGTCTTCTGAGAATGACAGGCTTCAGATGCATTTGTGAAAGAACCAGGTTTCTCATTGGTGAATCCTCATGTTGCAAAACCACCCAATGTGGTAACTTTGGCACCAGTCTTGCATTTTCCTCGTCTTTACATGAAAACATTTCTTTAGGTTCAAATATTTGAAATAGAATTTCATTCATTGATTTGGTGATCAGAATAATATTAGTTTCTGATTCTGAATTTTAATAATTATTAATACTTACCTGACCATTTCCTTTCGGGATAAGAATCAATAGATACGATTATCTTTTTTTAAAAAAATATAAAATAAAATTCTAGAAATGGGCAAGAATACTTCAAGGGAAATTGACAGGGTCAAATAATGTAATAGGCTATGTGGCATTTTCTCCATAGCTGTTGTCAAAAGTATTAAACTAAGTACCTGGATTCTAAGTTCTGATGGTAAGGGACCCCTCTAGAGTCGTGTGAAAATTTTTTAGGACGCTCGGTAACCAGGCTGCATTTTTATAGCCATTTGTACTGTCCTGGCCATATGACCCCGTTTTATAATGGTTTTACCAAAAACTGGCATTTATTTCCAGTTTATCTTTTAGGCAAAATGGCACCCATAGTGAATCATTGTTTCACTCAATGAACATGGTATTTGCTTAACGAATGCCACAAAAAAGGTCATAAAATCGGGTCAGTCATGTGACGGACCTATTGTATGACCACCATGACTTATGACAGTAATGATTAGCTCCACAAAGTCAAGTTACTATGATGACATTAAATCTCATTGATTTCACTGACTCTACAACTCCAACTATTGCATTGGCTATCACATGTAAGAGCCCTGCTGGCTCAGGGGTTAGAATGGAATATTGCAGGTAAACTCTGCTCAAAGTCTGGAGTTCGATCCTGATTGATCTCAAGGTTTCCATCCAATCTGAGGTTAGATTGTTTGAGGCAATATGCAAATAATCCTGCTACATTGTAAATCATCCAAGGAGTGCTATAAAGCACTATGGGGCAGTATATAAACCCCAAATGCTATTGCTTCTACTACATCAGGGGTCCCCAACCCCTGGTCTGTGGACCGGCAGCCATCCACGGCATGCCAGCAACTGAGTGGTGCAAAAAGGCAAGCCCCATTTACAGAATGCAGGTGGCATGCAAAACCACGGCCCCTCTGGTCGACGAAAAAACCTTTCTCCATGGAACCGGTTCCTGGTGCCCGAAAGGTTGGGGGCCACTGTACTAAATGACAGCACTGGTGCTATATCTTGGTGATATGCACATATATATGAATGGTAGTATTTTCCCATAGGAATTTAGAATAAACCACATAATTAGATATGAAAAGAATGGAAAGCCAGTGGTCTTCTAAATGTTTATCAAATGCACCTTCCACCTTCCAGTGGTTGCTCCTAAGCATTGGCTATATTTGTTAGAGTTATGAGAGACCACAGAGTTATAATATCAGAATAATAACTCATCTTAAAGAATTACATAGTCAGCTGAGGCTGATGAAATGCTGCCATTTTTTTTCTCCACTAATGAGAAGCTGTTACCTGTAAATGCATGGTTGTAAAAGACAGAGGGTTTTTTTGTGTGTGTGAACCCTGGAAGGCAGAGTTTGTTTCACATATTTCCTGCACTTATTTCCAGCTCTGTATATGACTGATCAGAAACAAAATGGGAAGTGCTATTAACAGTGCAGTGACTCCCTCAGGTAGTAAGCAATGATATCTAACAATGCTCCAAGGAGCTAGTTAAAAAGTGCCTCACACACTTCAAAGAGCCCCTTAATGTAACTGCATTAGAAAGCTGTCAGTAGCTGGTAGGGTAAAAGAAAATCTGTGATATAAGGGTAATTATAACATTTCTTATTTGGTAATTTGGAAATCATAACAAAACATTATTTAATTTTGTTGCTTCAATCAAATGGCTAATTTGGAGGGGGTTTGGAGGAAAGGAGGGGAAAGTGGAAGCTAGAATCCAGAATCTGGCATAGTATTTTCTTCTTCTTATTATTTGCGGTGGTAGCAATCAATATTGCCAACATTTTTATAACCTCCCACTACGATTGGCAGTTTAGAAGCAGGAGTCACACTGAACATATTGATTGCTTCACTATCAGTCCGAGTTACCTGGAATGGCAAGTAACTAAATTCTCCGATTGCAATTAATTTTTCTGGCCTTTTTAAATTCTTTAAATAAAAATAGCAATAGCACTTACACATGTATATTGCTTTACAACATTCTCTAAGTGTTTTACAGAGTTGGCATATTTCCCCCAATAATCTGGGTCCTCATTTTACCGACCTTAGAAGGATGGAAAGCTGAGTCAACCTTGAGCTGGTCAGAACTGAACTCCTGGTAGTGGGCAAAATCAGCCTGCATTACTGCATTCTAATCACTACTTCACCACAGCTCTTACCTATGATAGCCAATGCAATGGTTGGATGTCATCATAATGACTTAACTCCATCTGAGTTCTAAGCTCAGATATAACCCGTTATATCAGCTGTGGTCTGAGTTTTGTTTGATTGCCTTCACTGAAAGTTGAAGTTGAGGACTGTGCTGGGGTTTGAGACAGGTCTCAATTAAATGTGGATGAAAATGCTGGTTGATTGTGCTCAGTCTATTCTTTATTTGTCCTTTCGCTAAGATTCCCCCTGATGCTGCTGTTCCTCAGTGGCATGGAGGTCCATCTCGCCACATTTAAAACCAGGCAAGCTGTTTTATAATTTCTAGTTTGAGAGGAGGTAAATGCACATCTTTTGCTTTCACTTTTATTGCACTTTTATACCGCCATTTTCCCCGAAGGGACCCATTTTAAAAACAATACAAAAACAGACAGTATTAAAATAATTAAAACATATACCACAGTGGCTGGAAATTTTTTAAAAACCGTAATTTAAAACCAATTTATCTCCTTATATACAGTTTAAAAAACTAAAATTAATATTGAGTTGTAAGCAGAAAAAAGGAGGTGTGATTAGGCCAGACCGGCCTGGATAAAAAGGTGCATTTTTATAGTGCGGCGGAAGGCACGGAGTTCTGAGATAATGCGAATCTTTGGGGGGAGATGATTCCAAAGGGTGGGAGCCACCACAGAGAAGGCTCTCCCCCTGGGGGTCGCCAGCCAACACTGTCTTGCCGATGGCACCCTGAGGAGGCCCTCTCTGTGGGAGCGGATGGGTCAGTGGGAAGTATTTGCCGGCAGAATGTGATTCTGTAAATAACTGGATCCTATCTAAAGGAATACAACATGTGTGATTCTTTCCCCTTGTGGGACATATTAGGAATATCATTATTTTACATATTGTATAGAAATCCAAGTTTGATCAAGGTGACTAATGCTTAAAAGTAATGTTAACTTCATTATGGATAACATACACTTATACTAAAATTCATAGGCTCAAGATTTTCAATGCTATAGATTTATTTGTTTAGCGTGAATCCAATTAGATCTTAACTTAGACATGGTGAACAATAGCAACTGTGGAGTATTTTCATCCACTCATTAGATTCAAACTATATACCAAGCCTACAGCGATCTAGTCTAGGTGAATTTACTTTTACCCGAGCTGGTACCATTCAGATGTGCCCTTTAGAGTATAGTGTCACAGAACTGAATTAGCCAGGATGGCCCCTAAATGGTGCATAGCTCTGTGAGAATATGATAAAGTATAAACAAATCAATGGCAATGAAGCAATTACCAGTAAATCAGCCGCACACTAAATAATTCTACTTGGATCATTTTCTTGTAGCAACCTATGCACTACTGATGGCTATAGTGCATTTAAAAACAAATCTCAAGGAATTGCTTCCTTGACATGATAAGAGGATTTAATTGTTCCGGTGATCCTGAAAGTAATGCCAACTGAAGTGGGAGCTTCTGATGAACCAGTTGGAATGAATCCACTTATAAAGGATATTTTGTTATGGCTGGATAAAAAGCTACACATAGGAAACAATGGAAGGACTCAGTTACAATGGGGATGGGTGCACCATTGAAAGGTTGAAAAATTAAGTTAGGGACAGATAGTCATGGAGAAACTATATGATTTCTAAGAGTTGACATGATCATAATGGTACTTAATCAGCAAATCAATGGATGATGAGAGCTGTAGAGAACACTAAGGAGATTTTGCAAAAAAACACACAAAAAACCAGGGAAGCAGATCAAGAAAATAAACTAATTCTATGAACTATGTTCAATCTAGGTAATAACTGGCTTTACTGGAATCACCTGAATATTGTTGAATTTCTTGGGTCTTGAATAGTGTCTCCAGTGAAACAAATGTGATATTTTCACGGATGTGGCATTGAAAAATAAAACAAATTCTTAAAGGATATTTTCATTTCTTTTGTCCTTAAAACACTCATATTTAGTTTTCTTTAATTTTACAATGATATATTAACCTTTACTCTTTGATGAGAGGAATGGGAAATCTGACAAGCCAAACAAAAGAATGTCATAACATTTATAAGATCCTAATTTTGATTTCCCCCCACAAATTTGTTTTCATTACAATTCTATCCATGTTTACTAAGGAATAAACCCCACTGTTTAGCAAAGATTGTTCATGAACAAATGTTTGTCTTTCACATAACTAAGACATATATTCATTATAATTTCCATTAGTAACAGTTCTGTTTTCAGATACATTGATGCACTCACCCACATTTTTATTTATTAATGTAGTCTATGTTCCACTGAAATCAACAAACTTAAGAATATCACTTTCTATAGAAATGTAGTCTTAAAACTTTATTTTTCATTTATAAACTGTATAGGATAGGAACTCTGGATCTATAAATGACACCAGCCCCAGTATTCTGTTAGCGAAGTCCTGTTTGAATTAAAGGAGTTTCCTTTAATTTCACAAATATTCATTTTATTTTGTATAATTTCTTCAAAAAGAAAGCAAATGTTTTGTAAGCCACATGTAGCCTGGACATGGGAAGCAGAACCATTATCCATATCGGGCCTGAATCTTGTATCAAAATTGGATCAATGTATATGGAGGATGTTAACACTGGGAATAAATGTTTGGCAAATAGGACGACTTGGTACACATAAGAACTAAACCCTGATTCTGAAGCAACATGTGAAATTTCTGCTTTAATTACATGAAGCAAATGCTTTTGTAAATGGCAACTAATCCAAAAGAAAATGTGAATTGTGTCTTTGGACCAAGAAATAATAGCATTTATTCTGCTTTGTGATATGGTCTACTGCTTTTGCATAGTTCACATAGCAAAGTCATCAGTGCAGGGTGTATTGGAGGATTTTATTTTTCAGCTGAGTTCTTGCACAATGATTGGGGCTGAGATGGAGTGACTGGTCCAAATTACCTAGCTGATTCCATGCCTAAGGGAGGACTAGAACCTGTCCTAGTGGTTTCCCCATTTAGCTAGCACTTTACTAATACACTACTTTGGCTCTGAGTGGAGCCAAAGTTATTGGTTCTTAATTAAGCTTTTTGTGGAGTGATATGGAGATGGCCTTGAAGGGAAAATTCAGAAGCTGTTGCAGAAACAAGGAATAAAATTTCCTTGACTTGGAAAAGGAAATACTGGCAGGTTGTGATTTATGTAAATTAATTAATGAGGAGATATTTCATTTAGTGCAAATTGTATATTGATACCAGGTTGCATTTAATGCAAGGCTAACTTCTGGTTTGTTTTTTTGACTTCTTAAGGAAATATATAGTTGTCTGCAGTAGTTTTTGCCTGTTCAAAATAAAATAAAAATTATTAGAACATGTTTGATCCATAATCATTTGCCCCTTGACTCTTATTTCTTGGGTTCATGTAGTGGGTTTTCTCAGTTGCCACCATATTCTATTGAACAGCATGCTCCTAGATATTCAAGTAACTCTTTCCCTCCCAAATCATAATTGACTGCAGGGGATTGAAACAGTAGGGTCTGTTTCCCCTGTAGAGGGAACATTAAATGTGACCTAGTAACAATTTGCACTAAATCAAATATCTTCCCATTACTTTTTACCTGTCTTCTGTTTTGTAGGCATGGAGTGTATTGGAATGCTAGTGCTGTAGGTTTTCCTATGTTCCTATAGATTGCTATTTTCATGAATTGTGACTTTGCTGCTTGACTGCAATGTATTTTGTATCTTTCAACTCAGTGTAACAAAGATGGGGATGACTGCTACACAGAATTGCTTTTGTTTGGAGTGTCTTATAAGCCTAATTAAAGGGGGGAGGGAGCCATGGTCTGATACAGTCCAATCCCAATTTGGGACCTATTCCAGAGCACCAAAAATTCAGTTCCAGACACTCTGAAGGTAATTGGGTCTAACTTAATGATACTTCCAGAGCAACATTTGGAAAAGAAAGCAGTATTTTATTCTTCATGTATAGAAAAATGGCCGTAACTGTTTGGTTTACAGCAAAATAAGACAGAATTTACAGAAAACTAGACCCTTCTGAGGAGACTGACATAGAAACCAGAGCAAAAAAAGAGAGCTACATTATTGTTTAGAGACTGACCATAATGCAGCTTTAATAATAACTGCCTCTGCAGTGGAAAACACAGTTGTCAGATTTTAGGCCAATATTCTGAGACAGTTGTATGCAAAAGGAAGCTCATAGGATGCTCCTTTTTGAACCCGAGATAGGGGACTGAGATAGAACCAAGAAATAGTTTGTCAATAGCTCAAAGAAATTAGTGATTGTCAGGCATTAGAAATGGTGAGCTAGATAATTTAAATAATAGAATATGGTTGTACAGGCTGAGAGGTTGGACAGCAACGTGGCAAAATGCATCATGAAAACCTCTTTCCTCAAAGATGCCAGTGAATGGGGGCAACGAGTAGATTTCTCTACTAGATCACCAATTTCAGGGCAGATTTCTTGTTACTTGACTGGCAGCAGCATATTTTTCCTTTGGGATTTGGCTGTGATCGTTTTGCCCTTGAAATAAATAAAAATAACATTATTGAATTATATAATCTGGTCTACTTTTCATTTCTAAAGAAAGCTGATCTTTTTAAAATTGTCTATTTCCTTAGAAAAATCTGTCCAGCAGCAAAAACTTTGTTTTCAATTGACAAAAACCCCGTAAATAGATCTGTGCTACCTGTACTACAGTAGAGTTGTTTGGATTTGGCAAGCTTTTTGTAGTAAATGCATTTGAAACTTTAATTTCTGAATTGTTAAAACTTTGACTTTTTGGAAAGTAAATGTCACAAAATATATAGGTTGCCTGTCATTCAGCCACTTGCATTACTATAAAAATAAAGCTAAAAAATATGAGTGTCATTTTACTATGAAGTAGTAATAATACTCCAGCATGACTATGATCTCCCCAGGAAATGACTGGAGTGCAGGATGAATGTGAAATGGGGGTGATGTGCTACGACTACAAATGGACCACTATCTATTGTGACAGATATGTGACTCCAAAGATGTTGCCAAGCTCCAAGACTTTGATGTGGCTTTATTGCCATAACTGTGACATTGCTTGGATGTCACAGAAACTCTTGTCATTACTTAGCCATTTATTCACATCCACAGGCCAGGTTTCATAGGGAAGTGGAAAATTAGGATTCTTTAATACTCCAGAAACTTGAAAATTGCTATTCAAATTAGGGAGACATTTGATTTTTTTAAAAGGATATTGTCCCTTGATGTAGCTTAGAGAGGTTATTTTAAAGTTGAACTTGAATTCTTTTAGCAATTAGAAAGGTAGAAGCTGTTTTTAAAAATACAATAAGATTTATTTTAAAACTATTTCAAGTAGATATTTAAGTTTATTGAACTTTTATGCTGCCTTTTCCCCAAGTGCTAAAGGAGGACTTCTTGAGAATCTCTATTTTATTCTCCCCAACAGCAACTCTCTAAGGCAAATAGGGTTGGAAGAGAAAGAATGACTGGTTCCAAGTTATCAGAAGAGTTGACTTGTTGAATTGGATCTGGCATCACCAGAGAGTCTCCATGGCTAGGAGTAGACTTCGACCACATCTCCCTGCTCCTTGTCCAGCATCTTAACTAACTACACCACATGTTGCATTTTGAATTGTATTCTCCCCCGGGATGAAAGCAAACAGTAAAATAATTCAAGCACTAGGAAACACCGAGGCAATTTAATAGTATCTGTGGCATAGATATATTGCCTTTAGAGTAGCACAGGAATTTTTGCTGTTTTGCTAAACCCTGTAAATAGATCTGTGCTACCTATACTACAGTAGAGTTGTTCGGACTTGGCAAGCTTTTTTGCAGTAAATGCATTTGAAACTTTAATTTCTGAATTGTTAAAACTTTAATTTCCTGGAGTAGCTTTGCTGTTTTATTAGTCTGTAATTATTTTTATGGATTTTCTTAGATTGTTTTGGATCTTACGGTAACCAAAATGTCAAAATAAATGGAATGAGTGAAAATGGCCACCGCTCAATTACTTTTCTGGCTGAGATAAGTGTTTGGTAGGCAGAATAAAGTACTCTGCAATTCAAGGACATTTTTTTTCTGAAGTAAAGTCTGAAACTCTATTTCTATCTTGCATACACAGAATACATAGCAAAAGAAAGTCAATACAACAGCGATGATATTTCAGCACAGCAACATCTATTTACAGCTTGATCTTATGAGCTATTTATTCTGTCTGTGTATCGCTCTTATCTTTTGAGCAGATGGTCCCTAAGGTGGCTTTAAAATGGGATTGTACAAAATTACAATGATAAAATAAAAGTATGATCATTTTGTTGTTAAAAGGAATTATGCTCTTAAAATGACTTCTAAAATAAAACGGGAGTTGAGTTTGCTTTATATATAGCTTTACCTGGATCTCTGCTCTATCATAGCCAAACATAATTAGCTCAAATGGGCAACAAACTTATAGATAACCTATTTTGAACATCTTTCTCAAGTATAAAGGTTCAGCATTGTCACATTTACAACTAAAATCTGTTTAAATACAGGGAACGAGAGGCCCAGTGAAAATGTCTTGACTTTATTTTGAAAACACATCTGTATAAGTCCAGTATGTGCATTGACCATATTTGATCTTTAAAGTATTTTGGTCCGCAAATAATTCACTCATGAAGTTCCGATATCCCAGCCTGAGGGTCCAAATATGGAACATCCCTTATATTCAAGAATATGTTCCCCGGACCATTATATGCATATGTAATGATAATGAAAAAGTGACTCATTTCTGCTGTTACACTTTTTATTGACCTTGGTACTCTTCTGGATTGGTTTGGGGGGTTGGGATTGGGAGGTACAACATTATGGTGGTTCACTTTTTTTCTCTGGAGTTGGTTCCAGTAGGTATTGAAGTGGGAGAGAGGAATTAAACCTCCCATTTGGATTAACCATAAACAAGTACAAGTAGTTGTCCTTCATGAGTGTTTGGAAGAATGTAATGGCACAGGCAACTTTTAGTGTTTCGGGTTATGCTCAAATAACATCGTTTGATGCCAGTAGCTTCCAGGTTCAATTCAAAGTGCTGTTTGGTATCTACAATGACCTCCATAGCATAAGGGAGATTATTTGTAGGAATGCCTGTGTTCCATTGATTCTGCTTGCCCCACCTCATCTGACAGAGAGGAAAAACTCCAGATACTTTTAATCAAGCAATATCATCTTGCTGGACTTTGGAGTAAAGTTTTATCTGTTACAGTGCCTGGCCTGAGGAACAACATGCCTTGGAAGATCCAGATGATCCTAAGCCTGTTAGTCTTTTACTTAAAAGACCAGGCTGTTCTCTCAGGTATTTGAGCTAGGATGTTAAGCAACCTCTGCAGGATGACTAGTTTCATTGCAGTTTTACTTGGCTATAAATTTGGAAAAAAATATTTTAGGTTTCAGATATTACAGTAGTTACGCAGATGGTTGGTGTAATGTTATTGTTCCAGCTTTAACTTTTTGTTTACCACCTAAAATCATTGTTATGAGACAGACAATCATATCAATCAATCAATCAACCAATCAATCAATCAATCAATCAAATAAATAAATAGTTCTAAAATATGTGCTAGCTCATCTATTCCATCAGCCATCAGAGACTGGCCAATTGAAACAGCCTTAACTCTTTGGAATTTATCTTTAGCAGAATCCTGTCAGTTGTGTCAGAACTAGGATGATCAAATCTGAGCTACAAAAATCAAATAAACCACTACATGGCAAGAAAACTGGATCTTTTGTATCTCTTTGTTGCCATCAAGGAGTCATCCTAGTTATATATGCACTAAGTCCTTTTGTTAGCTTCTTTGCCCTCATCATTGTGCCGCTGTAGCCCATATCTAGATTTTCTATGGACGTGCATTGGCCCCGTAGCAGGCCACAACCAGTTAAGAAAAGTATTGAAGGCTAAACCAGGGCAACATGCACCTTTAGGCCCCAAGGAACTTGCTACCATACCTTGACATTATTTAGGCCAGAGCGTCTCATGCTCCCAAATTAAGATACTGACACGTCCTCCATTTCACCAGGCTACACAGCAGAAATCACATCAGTCATATAATCTGCCCCATGTCTTGTCAGGCAGCTGTAAAATCCTCACTTGAGTCAGATTTTGAAAATCCACAAATGTTGAAATTATTGTTATCTTTTGTAATGTTCTGTCATGAATGATGATGTTGATATTTGATCGCTTTGAAAGAAAACCAGAGATCACATTCTTTATATTCCCTATATCTGTATGCATTTTTATATAATTCCGCTATATTCCCTATATGGGTTTAGAAAAGTCAATCTAAACATTACAAAGAAAGTGACAAGCCATCCCTTAGATTTCTTTCTTCTTTGTAGGACAGAAGGTTAAACAGCAGCACAATTCCTTTCTGTTTAGTCATTCTAGGTTTGAGGCAGTGTCTATTTAATAAAATCTAAACAGCCCTCTTGGAGAAGAGAATCCATTTCCATGCAAATTCTGTATCTGATTTGTATATTTTACACTTTCTTCTTCACATGAAGCTCTATGGTGGCAAGGAGGAACAACTGCTTTTAATCTGGTAACCCTAATATTAAATGCCATGGAGAGATTGATTTTTCCAGAGTGTTAAAATTAAATAAATCAACATAATTGCAAAAGCTCAATAGTGCTTCACTAATTTCAGATCAGTACAATTCTACTAAGGCAATATGAGAGATATATAATCTGGTAGGTGTTTTGGAGGGCAGAGTTTAGCTCCCAAGTCCTTATTTCTCCATTTGCCACAGCTGTTCAGAGCTGCATCGTTTTTATTTCTGGAGAACAGCAAGGGGAAGGGAGATGCTCGTGGGAACATAGATGCAGGTCATTCTCAGCTCCAGCCACTGGAACTCCTTCGTGCCAGAAATGTGTCAGGCCCAAAGAGTGACTTAGCGTTGCAAATGATTGAAACAACACTTTCCTTTGTTCCATCTTTCTATAAATGGCAGTCCCTGGAATTTCACTTGGCAGTTGCTATATTTCTTTGGCTCTTATAACCTCCATTCAGAAAAGTTCTATAGCTAGTTTTTGCAGCTTAGAAGGAGGACTTGAAGGAAAAAAGGTAATTGTATTCCCCATTTCTTTGACTAAATTGAATTATGTGAAGTGCCCACTGGTCCTGTGATAATAAGCAAGATAAATAATACCACATATTGAAACTGTTAGTAGGTAATTTTTATAGACAAAGCCATTAATGGAATATGGTTGTAGAAAAGAAAGAATTTGAAACATTTAGTTCGAAATGATTGTTATTGGTATTAAAACAATAGAAGAATCTCTTTGGATTTCCTGCCTTACCTCTTTACTACTTCTCGATACTTGAAGACTTTTCATGTGAATCAGTTTAAAATTAACAATATGTTCTGTTTTATGGCTGGTATTTTGAAACTGTTTGAAATTTAATAGGGCTGTGAAACAATCCAAATCTGAAAGGGATAAAAATGGCCTATCCATAAATCCAATGCATCATTTCCTGGGACTTCTTACCTGACATGTCACAAGCCCAGTAAAAAAAAATTCTTTAAGGCGTTGCTGATAGGGACAATGTGCACATCCAAGCAGGCTTCTTCTTCATCTAGAGTGTCACACTGTCCTCCAATGCAAAATAAATCCTGGAAGCTATTGGAATTTTATGAATAATCGCATGTTGTTTTTATTTCAAATTATACCCTACATTTCTACCCATTGGTCTTTCAACTCTAAAAGGTTAGGATAGTTCGTTCAAGCCTTTTCCAGCACAGAATGTGCACGATGAGTATACATTGAAATCAGTGGACAAAAGGATGAAAGCAAGATGGTTTATTGTAAAAGTTGCACTGACAAATCAGCCAATATCTGATGGACCTTTCCTACAAAAATGTTTGTAGTACAATTTTAGATAAGACTGCCAAACTTTATTTCAAGAGTCTCTCTCTCTCTCTCTCTCTCTCTCTCTCTCTCTCTCTCTCTCTCTCTCTCTCTCTCTCTCACTCCCTCTCTCTCTCTCTCTCTCTCTCTCTCTCTCTCTCTCTCTCTCCTTCCCCCTTCCTTTCCCTACAGCGGACACCGTTTATGATTGGAGATGATACAGCACTACTGCCCCTTTTCTACAACTTTCTCTGGCAAGGGAAATGTAGAGCTCTTAAATTTCAATAATGTCTAATAGACCAGGATAGTTTTGAAACTCATTTCAATTCTATCAATTTCAGCCAGCATGGTCGTTGGCAAAGAATAGTAGGGGCTGTCATCCAAAATGAGCATAGTGAGAGGTCTTCAAAGGAATGTGGAAATAAGGGAAAAAGGAATGGATTAATTATGAATGCTGAAAAAGATTTTTCCAGGCTTGGCCTTTCCAATTTGTTTAAAACAGACAAACAAAGAAAAAACATTCCAACACTAGCTCAGAAAGATCCATGCTTTTCAGAACCCACATTACCATAAAATCAATGATAAAATGTGCTACAAGAATTCTTCAATTTATTTTTAAAGTTACAGAAGTGGGAACCTAAATTATACTGAAGAGAATCTGCATTTCATATTAATCTATGCTGCTTCACAAATCTTCTATCAATATATCTAAAATGCTTTAGGAATCTGTTTCAATGTTAATTTAAACACTATGACATAAACCTAATTTTTCTTCTATGTTTGTTGAAATTAGATGTTTTTATTGTTGAGATTTCATTAAATACTGAGTTTTAAGTCTCACTTTCTTTTGAATACACACTACTCTCTTTGTGTTTCTAAGAATATCTTTCTCTCTTGCATATACCCTTATCCTATTTATATTTCACATCCTCTCCCTTTGTTCAGCTCTTATCATCTTTTAAGGTCAATTTTGTTCCAGAGAATCAGATATTTGTATTGTTTCTTACTCCATTACATAGGATCAGACAACAATTCTGGAATCAGAATATGTTTCTCTATTATCTTGCTGATTTTGATGGATTGTCATCCATTAGTTTTACTTTGCAGGGTTGAAAATATAGCATTAAATGTTTTTTCTCTCCTGTTTTTATTTCTTCTTCTTCCCTACCTCAAATCTTCATGCTATTAACTAAAAAAATGCATACAAATAAATTAGAAGAAAAGGTCATCTGAATAGTGTTTGATGAAGACAGTTGTTTTGATATTGTTTTGCATGGCATATAAATCCCATATCCAGCTATTTATAATAGCAAATTATTTAATCAGTCAACATATAGGTTTATATGACAAATGGATGAGAATTTTGAATTGAGAAAATATTCATACCCCGAGTGACAAATATTATCTACAGTTAGATAAGTTAGATCTGGCAGTTGCTATTATGCGTCGATTTGTACTTTTAAGCAAAAATGTTTAATATATGATGACAATAATTATTGGACAAAAATAAGAGCAAAATGGATGATTTGAAATCTTTGTCATTAACATTTTTATACATTATGCAATTTTCCAGAAGGATGATTGCCAATAAGATGTTAAAAACTTTAGTAGAAATAAACAACACATTCATACATTAAGTACAGTACATTCTAGACCAAGAA
>JANHFO010003800.1:18196-33820 GCA_032468095.1 Pareas carinatus
GTTAGATATTTTTGTGCTGACACATAATTAAATTCAAGGAAGACTAGGATAGATCTATTTTGAACTTATTAGTTCTCATCAGCTAGCCACATCCTTGTTTTACTGGGAATTGAACTCTGGAAATCTGGCATTCCAGGCAGATACACTGCCAACAGACCAGGAGTTCTCTTCCTGGTCAGCTTTGCTAGGGAGACACAGTATTAAATCATGTTACAACCCCTAGTACGGCCCCTTTTATGGGAGGATGCAGAAGAGAACTCCTGGCCTGTTGGCAATGTATCTGCCTGGGAGTTTTGCACATCCTTACCTGAAGCAACTGTCACTTGAATCACCTTTCCCTGTTTCAACCTGAATCTGAAACTCAAATCTCATTAAGGCTGATTAGTATAGTCCTGTTTTTATAGCCTCAACCCGTTCCCAAACATATTTCCGTACCGTCAGCAGCTAGTATCACAGTGGTGAGGTCATGCAGCTCAGCAATCTCTTTTTCGGACCAACTGAAGCAATCCTCAGGATCTACAGAAGGAAGGACAAAAGGAAGGACGGAAGGAAGGAAGGAAGGAAGGAAGGAAGGAAGGAAGGAAGGAAGGAAGGAAGGAAGGAAGAGATATATCTCACACCAGCACAAAGCTGAAAGCGCCAGCCTAAAGATGGCGAGTGGGACCTCGCCGAAACATCGCCAAGATACTCTCAATCTTACACGGGAAAAAACCCGAACACACCTAAACCTACATACATACACACACACACACACACACACGAATATACACACATACATATATATTGTGGCTTTACTGAGCATGGAAGATGGGGTGGGGGTAGCAAAAAAATTATGTTAAGAAACTGAAAAGTGACAATGCTCCAGGTGTCAAGGAAGGGCTGCTGGAAAGTGTGATATTCTCTACCAATCAAAAGATGCAATATTAGTTGTTATGATAGCAGATACTCCGCGATATCTTACAATAGGTTGCATTTTTCATAGTGCGTTCATTGTTAAACCAATGACTGGAAGAATAAAACATAAGGGTTTTTTTCGTTTTTCATCTTACTTTGTACTTTTAATTTTTTGTTCTTCAGGAATGAATGATGATTGCCTTCTTAAAAAAACAAATTCAACAAATTGTAAGATATATTTTCTTTGACCAGAAATTGAATAGATTTATTTTTTTTAAAAAAAAGCAACAGCAGTTTTGGGAGAAAATGCAGTAGCAAGTTGAGACAATTGCTCTGAGACTGGGGCTGATTTATTATTTCACAATTCTGCTTTTACACAGGGATCTGGCCATGAAGTGAGAATGCACTGTGTCAAAACTGAGCCTGTTACATGTTGGGTTTTATACTGTGAAGTTTTAAGTTTAGCGATAGCCGCGGTGGCACAATGGTTAGAATGGAGTACGACAGGCAACTTCTGGAGTTCGATTCTCACAGACTCAAGGTTGACTCGGCCTCTCATCCTTCTGAGGTGGATAAAACGAGGACTCGGACTGTTGGGAGCAAGATGCTGACTCTGAAAACAACTTAAGAGATGGTTGTAAAGCAGTGGCCCCTAACCTTTTGGGCACCAGGGACCGGTTCCAGCCTGGGGCTGGGGACTCCTGCTGTAAACCACTGTGAAGTGGTATATAAGTCTAAGTAACAGCAAGAAGCTTTACAAGCTGGGGAAGAAAGAAAGGGAGTCTCGGATGGCCATTTCTAGCTGATTAGCTTTCATCAGCGATCAAAGGGGTCTGCCTCGCTGATGAAAGTGAATAAGCTAGAAATAGCCATCTGAGACTCCCTTTCTTTCTTCGCAAGCTTGTAAAACTTCTTGCTGTTATAAAAAAAAAAGTGTGTCGCCTAGCGACAGGCCTGCTAAAGCCCCTAGTCTGGAGCCAAAAGGCAAAAAGGAAGTAGTTCACTCCCTTCTGTACTGAGAAAATGCTGAGTGCTGTTGCTACTGTTACTGGTTTGACTTGTTCCCAGCCACATTCATCTCTTTTTCTTTCATCATTCATAACGTTGACTTCCATTTAAATTCTGTGATGTTTTCCACCTCATTTATTCTAAGCGCCAGGGCCCTGCATGGCTTGGAAGTGACACAAGCAAATTTTAGATTTTAAAAGAGGGCATCTTTTGCCCATCTCAATAAAAGAGAAAAAAAATGGAATAGCCATTCTCTTCCTTTTCTCCTTGCAGTTGAGGCTGGGGGCAAGTGGGAGAGGATTTCTTCTTAGACTTGGAGTTTAAATCAGAGCAGTGCTGACCCCAGTCCAATTCTGCTCATGATGGGTTTGCTTAGGTGCCTGTAAACCGCAGCCACACTCGACCCGATTCTTCATCCTGCCAGCCCAACCTCTCTAGGCGCTGTTATTCAGCACCAGCCAAGACCGGCCGTGGTGATGAAATGGAAGCCTCTGGGATTCTTCCATGCCTGGTTTTATTGCCCTGTGCCCTGTTTCTCCTTGTCTTCTCTGGAATCATGTTAAGCTAGCAAGTCAGAACTGTGAGCAGATACCGTAAATTGTCCCAGGCTTCCATACAGCTTTCCTTCTGCCAGTAAAGCAGTGTGGGGAAGGGGTCCCGGACCTTCACCTCAAGCCACAATTCTGTGGTATCAGTTGGGCTGAGAGGTTGCAACTGGCCGCAGAATTGCCAGCGGGCTCCTCGGTTGAAGCGTCCTGCTCTAGAGTCCGGCTTCTTAACCACTATTTCCAGCACTTGCCCTTGGACCAAGTGGGTGGGTAGAGAGATAAAGAAGTCAATCATTGCAAAGAAAAATGTCAATGAATGGCGGTTTGGTCCAGTGCCCTGAACTTAGAATGGTGGTTTGCTCCAGTGGCCTGAACTTAGCCATTCCGGTTGTGCGATTTTTTTTGCCTCCTTACAGGAGCAAAGTCTGTGGAAATTCCTGATCATCCAGGTCAGAGGTTTTCAATCTGGGCTCCATCGACCCTCTTGGGGTCCGTGACACGTGGCCTGGGGATCTGCAGACAGGTCAAGAAAAATTAGGAAAACGAATATACATGAATCATTATGTAATCAGTTGAATCTGTGGGAATGGGGTCCGCCATGGAGCAACGGCATGTTTTGACAATCCCCTTCCGGGGAAGGAAGCCAGAAGAGGTGAGAGTCGCTTGGCGCCAAATCTGGGCTATCGGTGGGGAGGGATAATGATGATCAAAACCATCCCAACATTGGAATTGCTCCAAAAGTTCTCAGGTGCATCTAACAGCGTGCGGGCAAGCATTATCATGAACCAACACCACCCTGGAAGTCAGCATGCCCTGGCGCTTGCGTCGCACCGCTTTGACGATGACAATGGCTTCCTTCCCAGGAGGGAGATCTCTTTGCAGAAGGGATTTCAAACCTTGTAAGACGTGACGACGGCCCCCAATTTGAATGGCGATGATGTCGAAAAGTCATGTCATGTAGTTTTCTGGTGTGCATAATAAAACTTCTGTATCTGCGAGTGTCTGTCATTGATAACCAAATGGTGGTTTGTTCCCCTGAATTGCCCTCGTATAACGAGCTTCTCTAGCCTTGCTGGAAGGGGATTAGGGTTATTGTGGTTGCAACATCTGATCGCGCAGTTGGGGAAGGCAGGGAGAAGCAAGCCGCTCCCCCCAAAATTAACAACTGCTGCGCTGTGGCAGCCAGGAAGTCTCTTCCACCCTGACGCCCCTCAAATAGATTTTCCACCAAGCAGGTGTTGTCAACAGCTGCTGAATTCTTCTGGAGTATGAAAATAAAGAGAGCAGAAAGCTGTTTCTTTGGCGACTGCTCCCCAGTCCATGTAAGCTGTTGCTGGCATGTTCCCATAGTTCATAAGGGAGCATGTGATGGGGCTCATAAATTCCTGCGCGGCTCTTGTTGATAGCCACAGCCTGGTGTGCTGGTCAGTTATGCGAGGATAATGGAGGCTTTTGCGGTGAGCCTTTGGAGTAGCGGGGCTGCCAGGGGTCTTCCCCATGGAAGAAAGGAGAGGTAAAGATTGCATGCGGATTGGGAGACATTGCTAGAATAGTATAGAATAGAAATAGGAGAGTTGGAAAGGGCCTTGGAGGTTTTATTTATTTGTTTGTTTGTTTGTTTGTTTGTTTGTTTATCTATCTATTTATTTATTTATTTATTTATTTTTATTTTTCCAATTTCTATACCGCCCTTCTCCCGAAGGACTCAGGGCGGTGTACAGCCAGCATAAAATACAATATTAATATAATAAAAAAAAAACCTGAAGGTCTTCTAGTCCAGCCCCCCTCGCTCAAGCAGGCGACTCTATACCATTTCAGACAAATGGCAGTTCCATCTCTTCTTCAAAACCTCCAGGGACGGAGGGGTCACAACCTCCGAAGGCGGAAGCTGCCGAAATACAGAAAATATCCTCTCCGTTTTGAGGCCGAACTGATGGAGAAGACGGGGGTTGATTTTTCCCTGCAGGATGAAGGATAGTCTTGCAAAGCGTGAAGCCTGCTGACCAACTGGACTTTTTTAATCTTGTTTTCATTTCATTTTTTTTTACAAATAATATTTTGGGTTTGTTTGTTTGAACGCAAGCCTGGAATGTAACATCTGTGCATAGCTTAGAACCAGAGGAGACCAACTGACTTCGGATATAACTTGGAAGAGCCTTCCAAGGTTGCAACGTAATAAAAAGCACCAAATTATCCAACCTACTTTTATACGAAGATGAATCTCTAGTGCATTTCCAGGAACAGCTGGGAAAAATTCCTGCCTGAACATCCGCAGAGATTCTCCATCACAACAAAGCATCTTTCTCTTTAAAAATATAAAGTCTCCAGCTGAGCTCAACATGGTCACTGTTACCTTGGCAACAATGCCAAGGGGTTTCCCCTTGTCAGGAAACAGGGTGTTTTTCCCCTTCCTTTCCCAGTCTGGCCCTATAGGCCTGGGATCGCCTTGTGGTGTCAGATCCAGGTACGAACCAAAACTATCTCTATTTAGCTTTTTTGAAATCTGTCAAGGTGATTTAAATGCTCTCACCTTGCTGGGTCTCCCTCTCCATGCCTAGCATTATAGCAGGCCGCAAAAAAGAAAAAAGTGACAAGAAGAAACTTCGCAGGTATAGAAAAATCATAGAGTTAAGTGCTGGGAAGTAAGGTTGGTAAAATCTGTAGATACATTTACTAATCTTACTGCAAAGAAGTGCTTAAAGTGAGGGCTCCTTGGTGCATTCTTTGCTTGTTTGTTTTCTTATGTTTCATTACCCAAACTAGGGCAATGATTTAGAGTCGGCTAATTCTTCCACAAAGGTCCTCGTGGTCTCCTGGCTTAAAACACATCACCATGAGAAGACATCACGCGATCAGCCCTTTTAAGGACTCGGCATATAGAAGTCCCTCCAAATTATGAAACACAGGCAGCCGAAGAACTAAGGGCGACATCATAGCACTGTTTCAATATTTGAGGGACTCCTACAAAGACGAGGGGGGCGTGTGTCAAACTATTTTCCAAAGCACCAAAAGCAAAGACAAGAAACAATGGTTGGAAACTAACCAAGGAGAGAAGCCACCTAGAACGAAGGACAAATTTCCTAATGGAGAGAGCAATCAACCAATGGAATAGCTGGCCTTCAGAAGTTGTGGGTGCTCCATTACTGGAGGCTTTCAAAAAGAGATCGGCCAACTATCTGTCATAAATGGTATAGGACAGTAACGGCGAACCTATGACACGCGTGCCACAGCGGGCACACAGAATCCTCTCTGCTGGCACGCGAGCCCAGTCGTCCCAGCATCGCCCCAGAGCTGAGCATGCTCAGAAAGAGTGGCAATGCTGGGCAATGATGTCACGGGACTGTGCGCCTGCTCAGAAGGAGAGTAGCAGCGCCAGGCGATGACGTCATGAGCCGCAACTCATTAGCTGCGACTTGTGCGGGCACACGGTGCCTAAAAGGTTAGCCATCCCTGGTATAGGGTCTCCTTTGCAAGCAGCGGGTTGGGCTAGAAGACCTCAGAGAACCCTTCCAAACGTATTATTCTGCATTCTATGGTTCCAGAATTCTCCGGTCAGCCTGGGAGCTGAAGTCCATACATCTTAAAGCATGCTTGATGAGGAATTCTGGGAGTTGAAATCCACCTGTCTCAAGAATACTGGCTGAGGAGTCCTTAAAGTACTTTTATTAAGACTGACTCTAATGACAGAAACTCACAAATCTGATAGTCCTTCACCTCCTCCCCATTCTTATAATTTAGCAAATTAGCGAGCCACTTCTAAATATATCATGTTCTGGAATAAAAATGCTTTCCCCGTGTTCCTATATTTCTCCAGCAAGATCGTTTTCCTTGCTCTCTTTATTTAGCTATTTGCTTTTTTTCTTGCAATACATATCTGGCCTTTTCATGAGCACAGCAAAGGCTGTTACCTAAATTCGCCTGGAATAAAAGAAATGCCAAAGGAAAAAATATATATCTGTATAATATGTATTTGTTCCCTTCTGAATCCCAGTAACCGAAGGTCCCAAATGATGTAGAAAAAGCTCCTTTTGCGCTTCTGCCTGTCGATTCCCACAAATATCCTGAAATTTAAGCGTCGTGCAAAATGGAGGGGTAGGAAATCCCCCATCAAAGTTCACTGCAGCTTGAACTTGTCCACTGCAGAAAAATGATCCTGCATATATATATATATATATTTCCCCCCTGCCTCTTTTCATTTCCTTTAACAAAAGAGAGTTACTGTGGCGTTCAGAATTGGTCTCTTGGGGAAGAGGATTGGACGATGCACTTGGCAGACGGAGTGCAATGTTTCTGCCTGTATTTTTTGGTGAATGCGGATGTCCTCCTTCCTTGTGCGATCTTCGGCAATCCGCCGTCTCAGTAGCTTCCTTCAGACTGCCAGGAAATCCTCAGGGGAGCATTGAGAGGAATTTTTCAGTTTGTGCAGCAGGAAAAATTGCACGGTGAAAAGCAGAACCGTGGCAGAAATCTCTCTCTCCTGCCTCCAAGCAATGAGCGAAATGACATAGGCAGAGGCCGGCAGCCAGGAGAGATACCAAAGACATCCCCAAGCCTCCTAAGATTGGAATAGAATCACAGAGTCTCTTTCACCAAAATTTTTAAAACGGAGCAAGAGAAATTTTGGTCCAGAGTCAGTAGGTCTTCCCCTGTCCTATCTTTCTTGGTCAAATGGTGGTTTGGTTTGCTGTTTCATTATTTAATAGAATAACAGAGTTAGAAGAGAGCTTGGAAGTCATCTCGTCCAACCTCCTGCTTGAGCAGGAGAGTCTATATCAGGGATGGCTAACCTTTTAGAGTGCCCACACACGTCGCGGCTAAAGAGTCACGGCTCATGGCTTCATCGCCTGGTGCCGCTACTCTCTTTCTGAGCATGCACATGGCCCTGAGATGTCATCGCCTGGCGCCGCTACTCCTTCCTGAACATCCTCAGCTCTGGGGAGATGCTGGGGCGACTTGGCTCATGTGCCAGCAGAGAGAGGTCTGTGTGCCCAGAGTGACACACTTATCATAGGTTCGCCATCACTGGTCTACACCATTTCAGACAAGTAAGTGACTGTACAGTCTCTTCTTTAAAAGCCACCAATGGAGCACTCACAACTTCTGGAGACAAGCCCTTCCACTGATTAATTGTTCTCACTGTCAGGAAATTTCCCCTCAGTTTTAGGTTGCTTCTCTCCTTGATTAGTTTCCATCCATGGTTTTTTGCCTTGCCTTCTGGGACTTTGGAATATAAGACGACCTCCTCATCTTTGTGGCAGCCCCTCAGATAAAGGAACAATGCAATCATGTCGCCCTTAATCCTTCTTTTCTCCAGACTGGCCATACCCAATCCCTGCAACCATTCTTCATCTCTTTTAGCCTCCCGCCCCCTGACCATCTTTGTTGCTCCTCTCTGCTCCCTTTCCAGAGTCTCAACATCTTTTTAATCTCATGGCGACCGAAACTGGCTGCAGTATTCCACGTGTGCCCTTACCCAAGGCATTCTACAGTGGTACGAACGCTTCAAAAGCACCTTTGGGATAACATTTCAAGTTGGTCTTGGTTCTATCCCTCTGTTAATGCAAACCTAGTCTGTATTTCTTGTAATAAAGGCAGGGAGATCGTGTCTGATTTAAGTCTGGACAAAACTAACTGATTTTTCTTGATTCAGTTATTCTGCTGAATCAGTGAACTGTGGAATCCTGCAGGGCCTGTAAGCATCCCATAATACTTGAACCTCTGACTGGATCTCTGCAAGGTTTTGAGCAGGAAAGAAGAAGCTGGTTGAATTCGGCCTCCTAACCGCCGCCATTAATATTTTAGCACGCACAATATTTCTTACTCTGGCTTTTCCACTGATGCAGTTGAGGAAGATCAACCCTTCTGCCTTGGAAAAGCACCTTACTCTGGCAGAATGCCCAACATCCATATCATCTGGGGATAATAGGAACTGTAGTTCAACATACCAGGAAGAAGAGTCTAGAGAATGCTATCCTGCAACCACTTTTACTTCAGTGTTTCTCAAAGTCTGATAAAAAGGATGTAGCCTTCATTTATCAGATTGAAAACTTAACATCGCATTTTGCTTCGCATTCTTATCCGGATTGTTTTGGCTGAGAGTTTTATTGGAACTGTAAAGCCCTAAATAAATTGTTTTATGATACTACATGTTAATTTACTTTCAGTGAGCAAGCAAGGCAATATATATATCATCTTTTCCTGAAAATAGGACCAGGTCTTATATTAATTTTTGCTCTAAAAGAAGCATTAGGGCTTATTTTCGGGGAAATACGGTGCTAAATTCGTCCGTCTGACTGACGATCTAAACTGGGGCTTATTTTTGGGCGTAGAGCTTATATTTCGAGCATCCTGAAAAATCAGGCTAGGGCTTATTATCTGGGTAGGTCTTATTTTCAGGGAAACTGTGTGCTTGTGCATGTGTGTGTGTGTATCACTTTATTAAAATGTCAAGATGGAAGATAAAAATTAATGAGATCTTTTTCAGTGCTGTTGGAACCTCAAATGGTCACTTAAATGTTTGTAAGTTGAGAACTACCTATATTTAGAATAAGATAAAGGCTGAAACAACTAAAGTTGGAGGGATTTTTTTTAAAAAAAAATTGAGCCAGTGAGTTTATATAGCTATTTTGAGAGTCTGTGAGAGCCTCAGTTAGTCTGTTATCTGCTTTAGCTGTTTTCTGCAGCAACTATAAACAAAGCAAATGTCTCACAAACATAATTTGATGAGTCATTTTCAAAAGGAAACGAAACTCCGCTTGGAGGCCCCATCTAAGTATTGGTGCTAATAGAAAATTTTAGTATACTCGGGCCTGTCCAAAGCAGTAGGCAGCTCGTAAAAACAATAAAGTAGTCCTTGTTTAGCGACTGCCTCATTTAGCCACCGTTCGCAGTTACGATGGTGATGAAAAAGTACCTCAATGTACGACTGCAATGGAGCACAGAATTTCCATCATAGGTCATGACGATGGGAAGTCAAGATACCCATGCGACTGACCCAATTTTGCAACATTTTTATGGCAGTCATTAAGTGAATACTGTGGTCATTCATGAACCTATTGCCTGCAATGGGTGAGTTGTTTTTTTTATCAGAAACCCAGAAGTAAATACCGGTTTCCTGTAAAAAAACAAACAACCTGTTGTAAATTGCTGTCACCTGACTGTGGGGAACAACTCCGTTTGGTTATCGATGACAGACACTCGCAGATACAGAACCTTTATTGTACATATTAGAAAACTACAACATGACATGATTTTTAGACATCATCATCCTTCAAATAGAGGCCCTCGTCATCACATCTTACAAGGCTTGAAATTCCTCCTGCAAAGAAATCTCCCTCCTGGGAGTGAAACCAGAAGAGGTGGGAGTCGCTCGGGGCCAAATCTGAGCTATCGGAGGGGATGATCAAAAATATCCCAATGCTGGAACTGCTCCAAAAGTTCTTGAGTGCATCTAGTGGTGTGTGAGCGAGCATTATCGTGAACCAACACCACACCGGAAGCCAGCCTGCCCCAACGCTTGTGTCACACCGCTTCGACGATGACCATGCGCTTCACGATGCTGTTCCAGGCTGACTTCCTTCCCAGGAGGGAGATTTCTTTGCAGGAGGAATTTCAAACCTTGTAAGATGTGATGACAAGGGCCTCAGTCTGAATGGCGATGATGTCAAAAAGTAACATAATGTTGTGATTAATAAAAGTTCTGTATCTGCGAGTGTCTGTCATTGATAATCAATGAGAGGGGTTTTTTTCCAAATTGCCCTCATATAATATCAGTAGTAGCATCTTCTTTCTCTTCCTATAAAGCAAAACTTCAGCTGGACAGAGGCATTTCTTCCTTTCAGAAAGAGTTCGGCGCAGAGCTGGAGAAGGTCTAATTTTAGCCATCTCCATATTTTACTTTGCCCCATTCATTTTCCTCCACCATTAGCTTAGAAGTCAGAATTGCAAATTTCCTGCCTGATTTTCTTCTGGGCGGTTACTACAGCAACCGGGTAATTGCTGAGATGAAGCAGTTGCCCGGAGATTGATGGTGCACGGCCCCCCCTTCCCTTCCCTTCCCTTCCCTTCCCCTTCATTGCTTTCACCGCCACCCTTTGCTCCCATTCATGTCCCATTGTGGGTGCCATGGCAACCCACTTGGAATAAGCCAGGCTCCTGGTATGAAAAGGAGGAGGGGAGAGAGAGAGCAGCTGCAGGGGCTCCCATTGTATACAAAAGACTTGCCCCCAACGTGGCTGTTTGGTGTGCTGAATGTTTGTGCAAAGAAATGGCGGCTTCCAGCCAGATTTCATGCTGGGACCCTGAATTGACCCCAGGGCTCCGTTGGCGCATTTGTTGGTGCATTGGGCCGCCACAGGATATAGCAACAATTTCAGAGTCATTTCTCTTCTTTGGAAAAAAAAAAAGAGAGAGATGTTCAAGAAAGCCAGCCCTGACGGCCGGTTCAGCCACGCGCATTCAGCCGGGCACAGCTTAAACAATGTCTCCGTGTTGCTCAGTCATATTTTGCTGCGTTGAGCGTGTTTGCACAACACGCTCGCATGCGGTAGCGACTTAGCGTACACACCCAATGAAAAGAAACTACAAGAAAATGTTTAAAATGCATTCGCCCCTCGTGTTTGCGATAATCAATACGAAGAATGATCTGTCTTGTAAAACATGGCCCAATTCACCTCCCGTACTGCACGGTTATCCATAAATGACTGTTTTTTCCGATTTTCGTGAGCGCTGATGCATCCAGAGAGATTGGCCTGTGAGGCTGTGCATTGATCTAGTCCAGTGATGGCGAACCTGTGGCATGTGTGCCACAGTGGGCATGCGGAGCCCTCTCTGCTGGCACGCGAGCCAGGTCGTCCCAGCATCGTCCCAGAGCTGAGCATGCTCAGAAAGAGAGTAGCGGGCTGGACGATGACATCATGAGCCACGAATCATTAACTGCGGCTCATTTGAGCACTCCGGGCCTAAAAGGTCAGCCGTCACCGATCTAGTCCAGCAAGGAAACGATTGTTTGGAAAACACCCCAAAATGGACTCTGATAGAGACAAGAATTATGTATTGGAGAGATACTTAAAAGGATGGAGGGAGAAAATGGATAGAAAAGGATAGAGGAAAACCATGGCCAATTTAGTAGAAGTCTTTACAAAGAAGGAAAAATGAGCCACTCCCTCCGATGGATATTTTAAAGGGGTATTTTGCAAAATAAAGGATTCGCACCTCCAGGATGTTCCCGCCCTACCGCTAGCTCAGAAATGGGGCAATGCTTCATTATTTTATCTCCCATTGAATTTCACTGGTTCTTATGTTATTTGCTGGGATTTAGTAAGACCACACTTGGAATTCAGCATCCAGTTTTGGTCACCGCATTACAAAAAAAGATGTTGAGACTTTGGAAAAAGTGCAGAGAAGAGCAACTAAGATGACTAAAGACCTGGATAATAAAACATATGAAGAACAGTTGCAGGATTTGAATATGGCTAGTTTAGAGAAAAGAAGGACTAGGGGTGGCATGATAGCTGTGTTTCAGTATTTGAGGAGATGCCACAGAGAAGAGGGAGGGGATCAAATTATTCTCCAAAGCACCAGAGGGCAAGACAAGAAACAGTAGATGGAAACTAATCAAGGAGAGAACCTGGAATTGAGGAGGAAGTTCCTAAGAGTGAAGACAGCCAGTGGAATAGCTTGCCTTCCAAAGTTGTGGGTACTCCATTGGAGATCTTTAAGAAGATACTGGACTGCCACTTGTCTGGAATGGTCTAGGTCTTGAGCAGGGGGTTGGACTAGAAGAACTTCACAGTCCATTCTATTCCATTCCTATTCTATTCTATTTCTTACTTTATTCTTACTCTATTCTTATTCTAGTCTATTCTTATTCTTACTCCTATTCTATACTATTCTATTTCTATTCTATTTCTATTCAATTCTTATTTTATTCTTATTCTATTTTTATTTTATTCTTATTCTTATTCTATTCTTATTCTCTTCTCTTCTTATTCTCTTCTTATTCTATTCCTATCCCTATTCCATTCTATTCTATATTCTATTTTTTTGCTTTATTCTTATTCTAGTCTATTCTTATTCTTACTCTTATTCTATACTAGTCTATTTCTTTTCTATTCCTATTCTATTCTTATTCCTATTCTTATTCTCTTCCTATTCCCATTCCCATTCCATTCTGTTCATTTTTTCCCCAAGGATTGTACCCATTCAATCTGGAAAATATTTCACATGTTTGCCAAAATGCAGCATGGAAAGGCCATCCGACCAATGGCCTTGCTCTGCTGAAGCAGTCAGTTCAGCTAGCCAAGGCGGGATGGGAGTTGTGGTTCAGTTCACTTGGAGGGCACCTGGTTGGAGAAGGCTGCCCTCAAAAACCACCCTTCGGCTGTGGCACAAATGAAGGGCGATCTCTCGAGCGGCCAGCTTCATCTCAGAACGCCGGAGATTTGGGGTTAAGTCAGGATTCCTCTGTGCCCAGACCCAGATCCTGCAGGGAGTCAAACCAGATGCGACAGGACATCCGTGGGCTGACCCGTCCCTGTCAGTTCATTTAGAAATCCAAGAGACAAGCCTCAGAAGGAGAAACGGTGACTTGCTGCTTTCGAGATCGGCGTTAATGCCAAGTGGGAGAATCTCCTTACATATCTTTTTTCTCTCTCGCAAGATCTGCTTTCCTTTGGTGAAGGAGGAAAAAGAGACATTTCTTTTGCAGCTTCTACAGGAAAGGAGAGGTTTGCTGAGAAATTCTCCTGGAGAGGACGCTCTGTTATTGCACTAACTTAGGCATGTGGGAATATTCCCGTTCTTACTGCAAACTTTTCCCCCTGGGACTCTGCAGCCTCTCTGCCTTCTCTGATCTCCCGACAGGGCTGATATTGATCTAATTTGAAGGGGGGCGTGTTCCAGAGGAGAGGGGAAGGCCAGCTTTTTTAGTTTCTGGGGTGACAGTCTCTCATGGAGGACGGTTGTGGGAGGGGGGCTCTCTATTACGCTCTCCTGACAAAGGAGATGATGATAGACTTCTGGGAGAGGAGAGAGGAACCTGCCCCACTTTGCGTCGAGGGGGTGGGCTGTGTGGAGAGAGTTCTAAAGTGGAACAGCAATGGACAACCTCCTTTTACTGATCCCTCGTTGAAAGTGTCCTCACATATTGCTTTACGGTGTGGTGTGCTGGTTTGACAGCCGCGGACAGAAAGACCTTACAGAAAGTGACGAGGACAGCACAAAACATGGCGGGCTGTCCCCTGAGACCACTGGATGACCTCGCTAGGGCCCGCGGCCTCAGAAGAGTGAGGAAAATCCTCCGGGACGACTCACACCCTGGTCAGCCCTTCTTCACTCTCCTACCATCGGGCAGGAGAGATACAGAAGTATAGGCAGCTGCACAAACAGGCTGAAGAACCGTTTTTATCCGTGGCCTGTCAGACTCCTGAATGAAAAATAATATTATAACAACGTGGTGTTTGCATGTGTTGGGGTGGTGGTGGTGGTGCTTACAACCACAATTGAGCCCATATCTGTGGCTCAGCAAGACCGTTGTTAACCGTGATTAAGTGAAACCACCGATTGCATCGAAGCGGAGTACAGGCAGTCCTCTATTTACAGCAGTTCATTTAGTGACTGTTGAAAGTTACAACTGAAAAAGGTGGCTTAGGACAACCATTCCAGCATCCCCCCATGGTCGCAGGATCAAAATTCAGACTCTTGGCAACCGGTTCGTATTTAATGACCGTCGCAGTGCCCTGGGAATCCGCTTTTGCGACCTTCTGACAAGCCAAATCAACGGGGAATCCAGATTCATTTAACGACCGGATTGCTAGCTTAACAAAGGCGACGATTCACTTGACAGCCAGGGCAAGAAAAGTCATAAAACGGGGCAGAAACTCAGTTAGCAAATGTTTTGCTTCACAGCGTGTATTTTGGGCTCAGTTATGGTCTGAATTGGGTTAACCCCATTGGAATTAATACCAAGGAGGAATCATAAGATGTAGCAACAACCCGTTGAGTCTGTGTGTCTATGAGTGTGTGACATTCTGGTTTCCAGCAGTTGGACTGCATCTGACCTGCATCCAGATATAGTTAGGCAGGAAAAGGATGTGTTAAATATATGCTGCTTGCAAATCTCTCTCTGGTTTTTCAAGATTTGTTAGCGAAGGCCTTCTGCACAGCACTGTGGTTTCTGCATAGTGTGACTTATGATGCCGCTGTTGTTCTTTAACCAGAAAATATACTTTGAAAGTATTGGGTTTCCAATATTGCTTGTAATAGTTACAAGCAAGCCACATTTTTCTAGAAGATTAAAAAAAACAAAGAAACAACCCAAAGTAGCATTTAAATCTGCGTGCCCATTTGTAAAATTAACCTTATCAGCTGCAAATAATAATAATAATCTTGTTTTTATTTAAGGAGGAAGTTTTGAACTTGCTTATGAGTCAACAGAGGCCATGGGAGGGTTTTAAATTTGGATCTGGACTTGTGGACTGAATTTTGCCTGTGGTTGCTTTAAATAAAAAACGGAAACGGGTAGAGAGGAACACTGGAGGATGTTTCTAGCATTTTAATTAAGTGTTTTAAATTCACTGTCTTACATTGATGTTAATCCAAGGCTGAGTGGTTTTAAACAGCAGCAGCCAAAGGATTTACAAAATTGCAGTGAAAATTGCCTGTATCTGAGCAACGGATTTAATTTCAGGGTTTTGTGAGAATATGAGGTAATGTTGCAGCCTGAAAGTTGGAATTGCTTGCCATCTTGATGAAACTCTAGCAAAGTAGAATCAGAAAATCAACATTAAAAACACCAGAAGGTCCTTACTGGAAAACTGGGTTTGAAACCCTTTTTGCACTGTCTGGTCCTGGAGATTCTTGACCCACCAGTCAGTTAAAGATCTCCATTTGCTTATTGGTGCCTCGTAATTATTTTCGTTGCATTTTCTTCCAAGAATCCTGAGGACCGTTGTTTGAACATACAACATAGAATCATAGGGATAGAAAGAACCTCAAAGGTCTTTTAGTCCAGTGGTTGCCAACCTTTTGGACCTCAGGGACCACTAAATTCATAATTTAAAATTCCGCGGACCACCAATATGAATTTTTTAAAAGAATACATACATTTGTAAAATAATGATCAAAGAACTTCCATTTTATTCATATAAAAGGCACCTATTTAATATAACAAAAT
>JANHFO010003800.1:47526-60942 GCA_032468095.1 Pareas carinatus
GATATCCAACACAAATTGCAAAGGTTGCCTAACACGCTTGAAGAATTGCAGCTTTCAAAAATGGAAGAGGTGCTGGAATTGGTGTACAGCTGCCCAAGGGAACTACTTTGAAGGGAATGACCGCCAAATATGAATCAGGTAATTTTATTTCAATTTATGGGACTAGTCTCAGAATTTAATGATTGCACCTCGTATAATTCAGGATTGAATCAGGCAGTCCTTGATGATCTCTGAGGTTGAGTGTTTGCCTGCAGATGTTTCATTGCCCAACTAGGTAACATCATCAGTGCAACTCAGAGGCCACCAAGGACTCCACAGATACATATCTAGCATGTCATGCTGCTCCTATAACCAGTCATTGCATGCTCTCTCTCAGCCCCTTCCCTTCCCAGGCTAGGGGGCTTCAGATGATGTTCTTCACAAGGACCTTTTTTGAGTCCTGAATATAAAGGGAAGGAAGAGAGATCAGCAACATAACAAGTGCTCAGCTTCATCTTAGTTTTACATTTTCACATTACTGAAAAAACTGCATAGAAAATTGGAATATTTATTTTATTTGCTATTTTACAAGATCTCATCTCTATAGAATTGTGGCTACAGAGACGTCACTTACTGGCTTCCTTGTTCTGGACATGACCTTAGTTTATGATTCCAGAAATATATGCTTCAAACTCTTGGAACTGAAATATATGAATTTGAATTATTAGAGCCACATGGCTCTATTCACTTCAGTACATCTGAGCTAAGATATAAAAGCAAACAAGAAAATAATCAAAAGTATTTTCCCCTCGAGGATGGCTATAACTCTCATTAGTCAGTCATTGTACATGTTGGCTAGAGGTGATGGGTATTGTTATTTGATATAACTAATACTTCTAGTTTAGAGAAAGCTGAAAAAGTAATACTGGAAAGAAAAAGATAAAATCTCTTTTGTCAAGAGGTTTTATCTTATCCATGGTTATAATATTACATTGGTTTGCTGTGACTTTGTTCTGAAATATTAGATACTGGCAATAACAATAGCACTTAGACTTATATACTGCCCCATAGTGCTTTGCAGCCTTCTCTGGGCAGTTTACAATGGCAGCATATTGCCCCCCAATAATCTGGGTCCTCATGTTACCAGCCTCAGAAAGATGAAAAACTGTGTCAACCTTGTGCCCGTCAGGATCAAACTCCCGGCTGTGGGCAGAGTTAGCTTGCAATACTGCATCCTAACCACCATACCACTAGGGCTCCTTAGATATTAGGCTACAATTCTGTGGTTCCCTAATCGTCTCCCACTTAAATGGTAGCTAACTAGACTTGCTCAAGAATGACCCAATTATTTTTTTATTTTTTTATTACTTTAAAATTTAAAAACCACATTTTCATACATACAACATTTACATTTAGACCCATTCCCCCCCGTAATTAAGAACTCTTTAATTTTCATTCCTTTTCTATCTCTAAATTGATTATGTACATTTACTTTTATAACGTTTTTTACTGTTTTTAAACACATTCTGTATCACTTTAGTTTCAATTCTGTTAGTCATTGACTTTTCTTTATTACTGGCCCCAATCAGGTCTCTCCTTCTTGAAACATTGAAAATGTTTTGACTCCTTATAAATAGTTATATGATTTGAGCCTTATTAAACCAAAGTTGATGTGTCTACCCATTCGTTTTTTACATTTCTTATAACGGTTATAAAATTTATTTTTATTTTTTCTATTCTTTTCTTCCTTCCTCCTTAACCTTCCTGTTTCTTTCCTTTGATTCTTTTCTTCCCTTCCTTCTACTTCTTCCTTCTCATCCTTCTCATTTCTGTCTTGCTTTTGCCTCTTCATTCTTATTTTAAGCTTTCTTCTTCCTTCTTCCTATTTCTATTCTTCTTTCCTTCCCTACATCCTCTCTCCCATCCTCTACATTCTAGTCCTTTTCTGTCTCTCCTTCTTTCTGTCCCCCATCTACTTCTGTTTTTCATTCCTTCTTTACTTCTTTTTCTCCATCTTCTCTCTACTGTACTCTTACTTTCTCTCATTTTTATTCTTTCTTTCTCCTCTTCCGTCTCTCCTTTTCCTTTCGTTTCTCTTTCTTTCTACACTTACCTTCCTTGTTCCTATTTATGTTTTGTGACTGCATCTAGATTTGGCCACCTTTCATTCTTACTTTCATTTTTTTTCTTCTTACTACCTATTTCCCCTCTTCATCCCCTTTCTACATTCTCTCTTCCACCGTCTACCTTCTACTCTCCTTCATTCTCTCTCTCTTTCTTTCATATCTTCCATCTCTCCTTTTTGGCTCTTCTCTATGTCTTTCTTTCACTCTTCCTTCTGGCTTTCTTCTTTGTCTCTTTTATCCATTTCTTCTCCCTAAACCTATAAGTATGTTTTGAGTTCTTAGTAGTTTTGGGTGTATTTCATCTGTCAATCATTAGCTAAGACTTCCATTTCTATTTCCTTGGTTTTTTTCTAACCATTTATAAAATCTTGTCCAAGTCTGATAATAATCTGTTTCCTCCTTGTTTTTAATCTCATTGTAAGTCTATCTAATTCTGCACAATCCAGTATTTTCTTTATAATTTTTTGTCCCTGTGATAGTTGTACATTTTTCCAATTTTTAGCAAATATTAACCTGGCTGCCGTTAATATATGTAATATCAAGTATTTATCTTGTTTGCTTACTTTCTCTTTGATTATACCCAACAAAAAGGTTTCTGGATTAGGTCCAATTTCTTTACCTAATATTTCTTTTAACCAATTGTGGATTCTTGCTCAGTATTTTTTTTTGCGCAATGGCATGTCCATCACAATGGTAGTATGTTCCAACCCTAGTTTTACATTTCCAACATTTATCTGCCTTGCTCTTTGTTATTCTTGCTATTTTTTGGGGTGTAATATGCCATCTATAGAACATTTTATAAAGATTCTCTTTGTATGCTGTTGAAAGAGTCAATTTATAATTTTGCTTCCATAATTTTTGCCAATCATCTAAATCTGTTGTATGTCAAAAAAAATTTGTCCAGATTATCATAGTCTCTTTTATTTCTTCATCTTCCATTTCTGTATTTAAGACCAAGACCAAGTGGCTGTGCTACCTGCGCCGCGATATAGCCATCTTAATTCATCGCTGGCTATTGGGGGCGAGTCTTTGGCTCCCATAGAAAGGGTCCGCAATTTGGACGTCCTCCTGGATGCACGGCTGTCCTTAATAGATCATGTGGCAGCTGTCACCAGGGGGGCTTTTTACCAGGTTCGCCTGGTCTGCCAATTGCGCCCCTTTGTAGATCATGATGCCATGCGGACGGTCACTGAAGCACTCATCATGGCCCGTCTGGACTACTGTAATTCTCTCTACATGGGGCTCCCCTTGGGGCGTATCCGGAAGCTCCAGCTGGTGCAGAATGCAGCCACGCGGGGGGTTGTGGGTGCCAGTGGCAGGACCCATGTGGCCCCCCTCCTGTGTGAGCTGCATTGGCTGCCGGTGGGCTTCCGGGTGCGTTTCAAGGTGCTTGTTATGACCTTTAAAGTGCTCCATGGCTTAGGACCCAGCTATCTTCGGGACCGCATTCTGCCAGCCACATTCTGCCAGCCGCATTCTCACCGACCGGTTGGCTCCCACAGAGAGGGTCTCCTGAGGGTGCCATCAGCCAGGCAATGTGGGCTGGTGACCCCCAGGGGGAGAGCCTTCTCTGTGGCCGCACCCACCCTCTGGAACGACCTCCCCACAGGGATTCGTACCATTTCAGACCTCCGTGCTTTCCGCCATGCCATAAAAACCTATTTTTTTACCCAGGCCGGGTTGGCCTAATCCACAACTTTCTACCTTGTTAAAATATCATATTAATTTTAAATTTGCTATTTCATTCAGTTTTAAATTGGTTTTAGATTTTGGATTTTAAATTGCCACTGTACGATAGGATTTTTAACTGTTATTAATCTGTGTTGTGTTAAAGTGTCTTTATTGTTTTTATGTGGCTGTACACCGCCCTGGGTCCTTTTGGGGAGAAGGGCGGTACAAAAATGTAAATAATAAATAAATAAATAAATAAATGCCACACTATACTTTTTTTTATAGGTTTGGGACAGTCGCTATTTGAATAGTCATAGAAAACTAATAATCAATCTACAAGTCAAACCAGGATACTAAATGACACAACTATTTTATATTTTTATTTAAAGCATAATCACACTTTACAATATACTCAAAGCCCAACTATATTTAGCCAATGCATAAACTCTGCTGGGCAAACCGTCTTGCTTGAAATGCTGGAATTCACACCGTAAGCAAGCAAGGAGGGGTGCCATGTCCCTACCAACAACTGATAAGACTGGATAAAACTGAAACAATCGTGGGTGTAAGGAACGCAGTGAACTGTATACCTTTCACAAAGTCCCAGGACAGGAAGCGAGAGTGTGAAGTTCTGATAACCCAGGAAAGACATACCATGCACACCCGTTTCTAAGCAAACAAGTTGGGTATAAAAAGAGGACTCAAATGAACTCAGACCTCTTGCGGAAGTCTGTTTCCCATCCCGCTCTAACGCAGCCTCATCAGTTGTGTTGAGAGAGAGTGTGGGTATTGTGTGAGTGTGGCCCAGTTGGGCATGAATGTTGACAAGCAATCTGGGTAGCCTAGCAGGGCGACTGCTTATAGATAGGGTCGCTAGCCCCGTCTAGCGCATTTGTGGTTGAGCGCCTCAAGGAACATTTACTCTGATGTCACATTTATATGTGATGGAAGTTACTTACTGAAACTAAGAGAACACTCTCTTCTCTTATTCAAATAACACAAGAATAAAAGAACCTCTCATAAAGTTTATTTGAAGTCTGACTGATTTCATTTTATAACAATAACCACTTCAATGGAAGGGAATCTGTTGTCCCAATCTACCGCCTCCATCAGGTCTATGGAGCTCCTCCATCGTTAAGGTCATGGCTGTCCCAGAGGTGCTTTTTCAACAGGTAACTGGACTTCCTTTGTTTTTCTTTGAAGACGTTTCACTTCTCATCCAAGAAGTCTTCAGTTCTAACTGAAGAAGCTTCTTGGATGAGAAGCGAAACGTCTTCAAGGAAAAAACAAGGACCAGTTTGCCTCTTGAAAAAGCACCACCGGGACGTCTCCGTCAGGTTTAGCTACTTCTCACCCATCATCCAGGAGAAGTTTTTGTCGACTTTTGTTTCCCAACAAGCCCAGCCACCAATAGCAAAGAAGAGTGGAGTTGTGATCCCAACTTCTGGAGGACCCCAAATAGCCCGTGCCCGATTCATCCAAATTCTTTGCCTCAAAGCGGTCAACCAGGGCTATTCAGAAACCTCACAAACGTTGACAGCATGGTTATTTTTTCCACTGTTGCCCTATATAGTGGCAACACGGATGACTACTGTTATTTCAAGAAGCTTAGTGACTTCTATTGTTTTCCTCTTCGTCGGATGAAAAGTCTAGAACTCATTTTGAGCTACCCTGCTTGTTTTTCATTTTTGCTCGCTAAATAAAGGAGAAAAGATTCCCCACGTCCTTGAGAGAAGGGGAGGGGGGGATCTACACTTAGCTTCAAAGCTTTTCTGACTGAGAAAGTCTCAGACTTTGATTTCCACTCCAGAATCACGTGCCGCCCAGTCAAGGTCAGATCTTGCATCTGTTGATCGGACCTTGGACTGTGAAGACCTGGCACCAGGTGCTGATAAAAATAAAAACTGTGGGGTTGTTATGAGTAGGACCTTCTACAAGGAACTCAGCACCAGGTGCTGTGGAAACCGCTCGACCATGGAGCCCTTCTGCTCTCGTTATGAGGGAGTTCCTGACAGCTTGGTAAGAGATTTTGGTATCATCTTGCTTGGCACGTATATCATGTTTTCCTGAAAACAAGACCGGGTCTTATATTAATTTTTGCTCCAAAAGATGCATTAGGGCTTATTTTCCGGTTAGGTCTTATTTTCTGGGAAATGCGGTACTAGGTGCATCCGTCTGGCTGATGACCTAAACTGGGGCTGATTTTATATTATAAGCATCCTGAAAAATCATGCTAGGGCTTATTTTCCGGTTAGGGCTTATATTCGGGGAGACAATGGTTTGCTTCAACTAATAAGAGAGTTCAAAATCTATTTACTGGAATGTCCATTGTCTCTGGGGCCAAAAGAAGGAATTGCCTGGGCATTTGGCCACTGCCCTGTCACTTGGCAAAACATACCCTCAATGACTGAATATTTGCTGAATAACAGAATAGCAGCTGGAAGGGACCTTGTAGGTCATCTAGTCCAACCCCCCACTCAAGCTTAAAGCCCCTGGCACTTAAAGCCCCTGCGTGCTAACAGCAAATGGCTACAAGTCATTTCTTGACCTCTGTCAAAACCTGGTGACAAGGACATTCTGCTTTTGACTCGGGCTCTTATAAAGGGCAACTTCCCTCTCTGGGCCCCCGGCATTATTTCCAGTGGCTGAGCCCGTTGTTCTAACACCAGGAGAGGCAACACATCTCCATCCACGTGTCCTGCCATGTGCGCGGATTTATTTATCTTTCACTCCCTAGTGCTTTCGATACAAATTACTAAGCATCAGGACATTTTTCTCAGAGGATCTGCTCTGAACCTGCCTATTATTTAGACTGCTTCTTTTCCTTCTCTTCCGTGCTTTCTCCTTGTTTTACAGGAGGAACAAGCCAAATTACCCACTGCATTTCTTCTATGCACAAACGAGAAGATTTAGAGAAGGGCCGTTTATTTTCCATCCAAGGTCCTGACTTTCCCTTGGTCGACCTTTGCTGCTCTGACCTTCCTCTTCAGGGTGTTTTCAAGGCTGGTTCCTGATTGTTCAGATACTCAGATTCCAGATTCCATGGATGAAACGAAAACACACTGAGTTTGAAGCCCACCACCCGCCCCTCTGGGACCATGGCTCATTTCCAATGATGTTTCCCTACAGATAGTTTTCAACGTATGACCAGAGCTGGAACCAAAGTGAGTCACACCCGATTTTACAACCTTTTTTTGCCACGGTTGTTAAGCAAATCTGGCTGCCACCATTGGCTTTGCTTGTGGGAAGCCCCCTGGGAAGGGCACCAGGGCTACCATGGGTCCACAAGATGCTGCAATGATTGCTACGAGCGAGGACCAGCTGTAGGTCACTTTTTAAATCACCATCTTAACTTCGAATGGTAATTAAATAAATGGTACTAAGTTGAAGGGTAGCGTGGTGGCTCAGCAGTTAGGACACGGGCTTGTCGGCTGGAAAGCCCAGGTTCAAGGCGAAATGGGGTGAGTTCCTGTCCTCGCTCCAGCTCTGGCTCACTTACTAGTTCAAAAAGCACACAAACACAAGTAGATAAATATGGGGGCAATTCAAAAAAAGGCCTCCATTTGGTTATCCACAACAGACCCTCGCAGAGTCAGAACTTTTATTATACACATTGGAAAACTACATTCCATGACTTAACAACACCATCGCCATTCAAATGGAGGCCTCTGTCCTCCATTAGTCTTACAAGGTTTGAAGTCCCTCCTGCAAAGAAATGGAACAGCATTGTAAAGTGCATTGTCATCGTCGAGGCGGTATGACACAAGCATCGGGGCATGCCGACTTCTGGTGTGGTGCTGGTTCACAATGCTCGCCTGCACACCGCTCGATGCACCCAAGAACTTTTGGAGCAGTTCTGCTGGTATGTTTTTGATCATCCTCCTATAGCGCAGATTTGGCGCTGAGCGACTCCCACCTCTTCTGGTTTCATTCCCAGGGAGGGAGATTTCTTTGCAGGAGGAATTTCAAACCTTGTAAGTCGTCATGACAAGTGCCTCCATTTCAATGGCGATGAGGTCGAAAAGTCATGCCAGGTTGTAGTTTTCTAAGGTGTAAAATAAAAGTTCTGTATCTGTTGGGTGTCTCTCATGGATAACTAAACAGAGGATTTTTTCCGAATTGCTCTCGTAGGTACCACTTCGGTGGAGAGGTAACCGAGCTCTATGACATCTTGCTGTGAAAATGTCTGACCGCAGAAATGTCTTTGGACAGAGCTTTGAAACAGAGATGAGCAACGCCTCTCACATCTGGCAACAATTAGCAAAGTAAAATCCACAGGGATGCCTTTACCGTTTACCTAAGTTGAAGACTACTTGCATTTTGAATTCTGCAACAGCTAGAAAGCAAGAGGACCAGCACCCTGTTTCCGAGAGGAGGTTCGCTTACTCAGAAATATGAACGAAGATCTCTGGGCCTCCGTCACCGGGTGTGATGAACCCGTGGCCCTTGGATCGGCAGAAGCATTTACACACCCCACTGTAGGTGGGCCCTTCAGCGGCTCGTGTCGTCCTACAAAGAAAGACAAACTTGTTCAGACAATCAGAGAAGAGCATTCAGCTTCGGTTGGGGAGACAATGTTTTGCTTAAGGGAAATTCTAACCCCACCATTTTGTTCTAAGCTGGCAGGACCTCCCACCAGAAGAGCAACGAAGATGATTAGGGGGCTTGAGACATATAGAGAAGAGTTGCTGGACTTGAATGAAAGGGAGGACTAGGGCTCACAGGAGAGCAGCCTTCCAGTATCTATGGGGCTGCTACAAAGAGGAGGGGGTCGGTCAACCTCTCCTCCCAAAACCCCTGAAGACACTGCAGGAAGCAGCAGATAGAAAGCCATCAAGGAGAGGAGCAGCCGAGAGCCAAGGAAAAATTTCCTGGCAGTCGGAACAATCAAGCCATGGAACGGCTTTGCCTTTAGAAGCCGTGAATGCTCCCACCCTGGAAGCTTTAAAGAAGAGATCGGACAACCATCTGTCTGAAATGGATACAGGGGGTTGGACTAGAAGACCTCCAAGGGCCCTTCCAGCTCCATTATTCTGTTCTGTTATTCTGTTCAGTTTTGAAACTTCTACTCTCCAACATTTAGCTTTAGTTTTACATAAAAACCACCCCCAGTCAGTGAGTTTTACAAAGGCAAAAGCTGGCTTCCCAAATTATCTCAGGAATTGCAGCAAGAAGTTTCACAAGCCGGCAAAGAAAGAGAGGGAGTCTCGGATGGCCATTTCTAGCTTATTCGCTTTCATCAGCGAGGAGGCAGACCCCGGGTGGGGTTCGAACCTGGGCTGGGTGACGTGTGTGAGGCTCAGGTCTCGGCCACTGAGCCACAGGGTCTCCCTCTCTTGGTTGCCTTGTACTCAGAAAAAAAAACCCAGGTGTCTCACAAAAAAGCCATCTCAGGAATTGTTTTTAAAAGTCAAAAGTCTCATCCTTAGGCTTGAAAAGAGGCAGGACAGGCTGCTGGATCTCGAAGTGCTGGGCAGAGGCAGACAGGGAGAGAGGCCAGTGACTAGAAGGATGCGGAGTTCTGCCGCGTTCAGCCAAGGATCGAATTCTACCAAAGGATGAAAAATTCTGAAAATGGACTCTGCAGAAGTCAGATTTTGAATCCTGAAGCTTGTTCCAGGTAAGTTCAGACTGAAAACGGATTTGGAACTTTTGGTTTTTTTAAGGCCCAAAAGCACGTGCCTTTAGAAGGGGCAATTATAGAAGAGCAAAGATGTATTTTATCGCGAGACCATTTCATAAGATTCTCATGGTAGGGCAGTCCTCAACTTATGACTGAGCCTGACAGTTACCTCGTGTGTCATGTTGGTCATTTTGCAACCTTTTTTGTGGCGGTCATTAACTGAATACCATGTTTGTTAAGTGAATCCACTGTCTCTGCTCTGGGCTGGTTATTAATGAAAACCAGAAGGAAAGAGATGTGGTGAGTTTTAAATTGTGGATTTTTAACTTTGGGTTTTAATGCTGCACCACCTGGACTTATTGGGTGTGAGTTGGACAGCTAATATCCATTTGTTTAATAAAACAAACAAATAAATAAATAAAAATCTTGAGCATATACACAGTACAGAAAGAAAAGCCTGCAAATGTTGGTGCAATATATTTTTTTTAAAAGACCAAGCATTAAGATCAGAAAATGAGAGCGGATGTCACCAACAGCTGGCTTTGATGCCCACCAGGTTCCAGGTTCTTCCTGAAATGTCTCCAAAGTGGATTCCAAATTCTGGTTCACCTAACTCGGTGCAGCTTGAAAAGAAGGAATCAGGAGCCGAACTGTGACTGTTGGCTCCTAATTCAGAATTAACAGAATGATGGACTTGGAAGGGACCTCGGAGGTCCTCTAGTCCAACCCCCTGCCCAAGCAGGAGATCTTATACCATTTCAGACAAATGGCCGTCTAGTCTCTTCTTCAAAGCCTCCAGTGACGGGGCGCCCGCCACGTCTGGGGCCAAGCCCTTCCAGGGAGGAACAAGGGGATTTGTGGCTACACCGGGCCGAGAGTTCTGTGGCTCTCTCTCACCTTGACTTACTGGACCGAAGTGGTTCTGATGCCATGGAGATGCCAGGGTGGCTGCACACCCTTCCTACCAACCAGGAGTGGGAGGAGCTGGGAAAAGCTGGAGTCCCATGTCCTCCTCCTTCCCTCCTGCCCACGACCTCCCTCCCTTGCATGACTTTTTTTGCTTCTGGCCTGGATGCAATTGTGACACGACCGCCTTGTGGCTGAGTCATGTGTGCTTCTCACTTGCTCTGATGTCACAGTTGCTGGGGGTTGCAAATCCCTCTCGGAGCATTTGCACATGGATCGCAACCAAGTTGCTCCTAAGGCGACGCCTTCACCTGGACCAACCAAAATGGTGCAAAGGGAATTACAACGGTGCTTCTCTACCTGGACACGCTTAAGAAGTGTGGACTTCAACTCCCAGAATTCCCCAGTCAGCACTTGCCTTCCAGCTTCTGATTTCCCTTCTACAAGTGTGTGGAGTTAGGTAGACCGGAATTTTGGGATCCACGTCTGAGACATTTCAGGAAGAACGTGGAACTCTGTGGCTGTCAAAGCCCAAGTGGAACCCCAGCCTGTCCATTCCCCAACGACTCCTCAGATTCTCTGCCAGTTTTAACCACACCCATTCCGCAACGTCATATCCCAAATGCCTCACCCTTACGGACATAAGGTAGGCACGGGATGGACCGCCTCCCAGCCTGCTGCCCCTCCCATCCTAAACAAAGGAGGCTTTCGTTTTCAAATGCCTAAAATAATGTAAAACTGGACAACCATATACACCGAAGCAAAAGGAAGCAACATTACAGGAGAAAATGCGTAAAACCAACTACAAAAACTGCAATTGCTACTACTTCACAAGTTCACCTGATTTTGCAAGTTTTTAAAAAGAAAAATTAACCTTTCAACATAAACCAAGTTTGTTCATGAATCTTTTCCAAATGGAGAGAGAATCCGACTTTTTTTTTTGGATGAAACAAATATATAAAGTTCTCAAAAATAGCAAAATCACCTATCTCTGAAAATTACTTCTTTATATTTGGAATTAATGTATTTTTCCACCTCTTAAGGATTATTCTTTTTGATCTTGCTAGATGATGAAAAATCCATCTTTATTATGAACATGCTAAATTCTAAGCAGTTCAACTGAGTCAGGAGAATCTCTTTCTCTCTCTCTCTCTTTAAAAAATGCTGGGTTTTCCCCCTAATATTTTTGTCAAGATATTGCATTATAAAACAGATAGTCCTCGACTTACAACAGTTCATTTAGTGACCATTCAAAGTTACAACAGCCCTGAAAAATGTGACTGTCAATCATTTTTCATTTACGTCCTTTGAAGCGTCCCCATGGGTCCCGCGACTGGTTCCTATTTATGACGGTCGCAGCGTCTCGGGTCAAATCCAACGAATTCCTTGGGTGTCCTGACACACCTGGCAAAACAAACTCCGGTTCTGATTCCGATTCACGGGATCCCCTTCCGACAAGCCCAGTCCAGGGGAAAGCCAGACTCCCCAAACAAGCAGGTTACTAACATCAACTGCAGTGATCCACTTAACAACCATGGCAAGAAAGGTCGCAAAATGGAGCAAAACTCACTTAACGTCTCACTTAACAACAGACATTTGATGGTTCAATCATGGTCGTAGGCCAAGGACTATCTGTACTCCAAAAAGGGGTTTAAGGAAGAACAACAGATGAGTTAAGCCCCTCTCTCGTTTCGTGCAATGCCAATACCAATTATCATCAGTTCATCTTTTGTGACACGTTCTAGACGGCGTTCAGTCCAACCACCGGCCATAAACGCAGCATTCGAGAGATGCCCCCCCTTCCCGATGCGTGCCACATCTCGATGGGGGAGCCTCCAGGGAGCGCTTCGGTGGTTAGGAAGCGAGGGTGCCCCCTGAGACTATACACTATTTCGAGATGGGGAAGGAACTCCCACTGTGCTTCCCCCCAAAATAAGACCCGGTTTTATATTAATTTTTGCTGCAAAATAGGCACTGGAGCTTATTTCCACGTTATGTCTTATTTTGGGGGAAACACGGCAATCCATGACACCGATCCTAACGAGCCCGCCGCCATGTGCGTCCTCGCTCCACCCAACGTGCGCAGTTTCTGCCGGCTGCTGTCTCGGTGGAGGGCAGGAACGATCCCTGAGGCCGAGGGGCGAGGACGGCCATCGATATGTTTCCAAATCTGGGACGTCGATCTGAACGAGAAGCTGCACACGTTCGGAGCAACGTCCTGGTTTTGGCAACAGCCCTCCTCGCCCCTCGACCTCAGGTGTCGCCAACATAGCGACGGGCAGAAACTTCGGACGTTCGGCAGAGCAAGGGCCCAGCTGCTGGCTAGTTTGCAATGGACGTACTGCCGGTAAGCTGACGATCTTAACTAGGCCTTATTTTCAGGATAGGGCTTATATTTTTGAGGTAGGTCTTATTTTCGGGGAAATACCACGGCAGATACCTCCTCATCCTCCCCACCCACAATCTCCGCTCCTCGCCTCCCTACTCACGCGGAAAACGTGCGGTTCCTCCGAGTGGGAAGTGGGCTTGGGATGAGACAGCCTCTCATGGGGGAAGGAGAACGTTCCCGGGTTCTGCGGCCTTCGGGCAAACGGAGAACCCTCGGAGACGGAGGCCGTGGGCGGGCCGGAGCAGACTCTGAAGCCATTTTGGACACAGCCAGTTGGGATCTAGAAAGAAAGCAGACAACAACGCTTGAGGCCGCCTGGGTCCCCTCCACGAAGCTTCACTCCAGCAGGGTCCCAGCAGGGTTCTGCATGGGAGGAGGACCCCGGAAGGAGCTACACATTCATTTCCTCTGTGGTTGCAAAAGGTGACCAGCCAGGTATGGAACCCAGAAAGAGGGCAGAGAAGCGCAAGGAAGAGGACGGGGGGGCTGGAGGTTAAAGCATTTGAAGGGCGGCTGCAAGACGTGGGCACGGCTGGCCTGGCGAAGGGAAGGACCAGGGGGGGGGGGGAGGGCAGTCCTCCCGCGTCTGAGGGGCTGCCCCAAAGAGGAGGGGCTGTTGTGCAAGCCATTCCTTCCCAAACCACCACACAGAAGTAAGACCCTTACCAGGATTCTTAGGGGGGGTTGTTTGTGGGGAAGGGGGGGACCGGTTTAAAGCTGAA
>JANHFO010003802.1:53253-65268 GCA_032468095.1 Pareas carinatus
TCATCATGTCATCATGTTATAAAGTACAATCATCATGTCACAAAACACATTCATCATGCCATACGATACATTTTTGTGATAGGCTTAGAAAATCATAGAAATACTGATAAGCAATCAACAAGCCAAACTAGGATACTAAATGAAACAACTATTATATATTGTAAGATAAAAGCAACATTAATTGTCATCCGAATAAGAGAATAGGGAACAGGAAAGATGAGAAGGATAATAATGATATATTCCTATAAGATAATTTAACAGTGTTGTGGAAGTTAGTTCTTTAGCAGATTGATGGCATTTAGTCCCTTTGTCAATGAATAAAGCAAGATTTGTTTGGCATGATCTGTTTTTGATAAAGGCATGTTGGCATCTGGTTATAACTTTGCTTGCCTCTAGGCGTTTGCAGATCTCGTGCTTGATTATCTTTTCCAGGATCTTCCCAGGTATTGATGTTAGGCTAATTGGTCTGCAGTTTCCTGGATCCATTTTTTGTACCTTTTATGAAGATGGAAACCACGTCACCTTTTTTCCAGTCCTTTGGTGGTTCCCCAGTTATCTGTTAATTTAAGGAATTGCCATGATAAATAGTAGCTATTACCCAGGTTGCCAGGAAAGTCTATAATATGGATATAAATATTACCTCAGAGATTGGCAGGGCTCAAAAAACTATCTCTAAAATAAAGACTGAATTGGGAGATCTACAGGATTCCAATAGGAGAAATAACAGGGATTAAAGGAACATCATAGAAAACTGGAACAAGGAATCTGACTACATATATTGTATGTATAGATATATATCTAAAATGAATGACCTGAGCATCGATTTGAACTTAAAGACATTGAATATGCTCATTAAGTTTACTCTCCTAGGAATTCATAGAAACCTAGAGATGTTTTGATTATATTTGTGAACTCAAATATAAAAAATAAAATCATAACAAAATCATTTGGACAGGAGGAGATTAAATGGAACAGTGAAAGAATATTCTTTCAAGATAGCAGTGTAGCTACATGACATGAAGAAAAGAATTCAAACCACTGACAGATAAAGATGCAGAATGAAATACAATACAAGTGGGAATCCCCATTTAAATTGTTTTTAATGCCAGAAGGACAAAAATTATTTCTATAGGGCTCTAACAAGGACTGAAGGAAGCAATCCAATTTGTCCTTGGAATTGTGGAAAGCTGACTCCACCACAAGCGGAAGATTAGATAAGCACATTGCACTGAATACAGAGTGAAAGAGATTTTATTGACCGTATAACCCTTTTTGAATGTTTAGTTTTAGAGGTAGAAGAAAAAGAGTTAAATAAGAGCAGAAAATTTAAGTTAAAAATCATACAGGTCGTCCTTGACCTATGGGCATAATTGAGACAATTTGTTGCTAAGGAAGACAGTTAAATGAGTTGTGCCTCATTTTAGGACCTGTTTGCTACGGTTAAGGGAATCATGTGGTTGTTAAGTGATTATGGCTTGGGATGCGGCAACCATTAAAAATACCTCCCAGGTGCCAAGTTTGATCAAGTGTCTGTTGGAATGCTGCAATAGTCATAAGTGTGAGAACTGGTCACAAGTCACTTTTTCCATTGCTGTCATAATTTGAATGGTTATTAAACAAATTATGGTGAGTCGACGATTACTTGTAAGTACTTGAGGTAGTAAGATGACTACCTCAACTTAAGACTGGTCACTTAGCAATCATTCAGAGATACTATGGATCAATTTGGAAGGTATTTAGACCAGGATTCAAAGTTCTGGCAGTTGCTCTGCCCCCAGTCGAATGACAGCACTTTGGGCACTAACCAACCAGGCTGCATATGGAGATGTTTGCAATATTCCATGATCATGTGACTGCACAATTCTTTGGCCATAAAACCTGGCATTTACTCCCAGGTTTTTAGCAAAACTGGTTCATAGCAAGCCCATTGTTTAATGATCAACACAAAAAAGGTCATAAAATTGGGTCTATCATGTGTGACCTGATTTATGACCATCGGGCTTATAACCATAATGGGTAAAACTATGTTAAAGAACTGTAGTAATTAAATCCAGGAGTTCACTTTGCTAATGAAGGGAGAAGGATTCTTAGTTGGGCACCTCTGTGTAGACCATGAAGAGGATCCTTTAAGGCTCTTTTAGGGCAATGGCCTTCAAGCTTTTGGGCACCAGAGACTGGCTTCATGGAGAAGGATTTTTCGTGGACTGGAGGGGGCGTGGTTTTGCATGCTGCCTTCATCCTGAGAATGGGGCTTAGCTTTGTTTGCACGGACTGGTCCCTGCTTTAAGGATCCTCTGCAATTTTTTTGCTGACATTTTAAGTGGGATCAGGCTTGAATGTAATATGAGTGAGTCCAAAAGCTGTAAATATTCTAAATAGCTTATAGCTAATAATTATTAATTTGTACAATTATAATAGTTTTAATAATAATTTTAAAGGACCAATTAAAGCAGGGGTCCTCAACCTCTGGGCTGTGGATCAGCAGGAACTGGGCCATGCAAATAAGCAAAGCCTCATCAATGCATGTGTGGGATGCCAGCGGTGCATGAAACCACACACACACACACCCTGTCCACAAAAAAAACAGCCCTCCACAGGTCAACTTTTGATTTTCTCTTGCCCAAGCGATGTTTCTGTTTATATTTTAAAAGGAATGGATAAAATAAAAGATAAATATGTGTTTAACGCTTTGATACAGACACCCAAGACTACAGATAGTATTATATAACATGTGACAAATTAACCAGCCAGTATAAAATTGTCAAATCACAGGTGATTTGACAGGTGGGTAGACTGACAGGTTTACCATGTCTCAAAAGTTGCTCCTGATAGGTAAGTTTTGACACTGCTGCCACTCTGCTTGTGCAAACCTGTTCAGCTTTAAATAAATTTGTAAACTTCCTTGACACTTCTAGTGATTGCTACATTGAGATTTCTTGTCTTAAACTTCTTATTCTGTCTGCCAAAGATGGGAGATGTAGTCGCAAACTTAACTGAACCATGAAGTGCCTTTTAGCCCATCTTTTTTCTTTTCCTTTTCTGGAGTGGAAGGAAACCAAAGCATCAAATCACAGAATTTTAAGGCTGGGAGTGGGAGAGAACCAAAAAGATTATCTAGTCAACCCCTCTGCCAAATGTATCAATCCAGTTTACAATTGTTTGCTTTTAATTCTGGTTTCCTTATTTCCATTCATTCTATTTCCTAGCCTTTCATTTTGTGGGGAGTTAGTTATTTTCTCTCTTTTCCAGACCAGGTTTTTCTCATTTCTTTCAAGTTCTTGTGTTACTTTTCAGATTTAACAGAAAGAAATCAAAATAAAAGAGAAAAAGAGAAATTCCAAAACAAGGCGAGTAAGGATGGTTTCTTTATTATTAGTCCAAAAACAATACAAGTTTGCTTTGGGGGGGGGCTGACCACAGATTGGCACTCCAATAAGATTTTTACATCATTTTGAACTCTTTGTGTAAGACATGCGATTGCAAGTTTTATGACCACAGAAAAACAAACGCAGGTGTGATATATGATAAAAACCTCCATTTGGTTATCAATGAAGGATACTCACAGATACACTTTTATTATACACATTAGAAAATTATAACATTACATTATTTCCCCACATAGTCGCCATTCAAACTGAGGCACTTGTCATAACATCTTACAAGGTCTGCAAAAAAAATCTCCCAGTTCTGTTTCTCCTAGTGTTTGTCATTGATAATCAAACAGAGGTTTTTTTTCCAAATTGCCCTCATATAAAAGCCACAGAATCTTTCAGATCTGAATGTGTTTTTTCCCTTGGTTCCCTTTATCTTTGTGAGAACTAAGAAAGATCTTGTCTAAGACACTATCTCAGGTTACAATTATGGCCAAAAATCCTATTTTATTTTTTCAAAAGTTTTCTTGGTTGCAGCTCTTCCTTCGATTCCACAAAGTTATTCCTTCTTCTCATTATATCAGGTCCCTTACCATTTAGATACTACACGGTCTATGGTTTTCATCCTAGGTGTGTGAAATTGTGCGACCACTGGTGACTTTGCTAAATACTGAGCTTGATGGGCTACAAAATTATGAGGCATTGATAGGACTCACCACTCACTTCTGGAAGCAGTGACAAACTCCGGTGAGACAGCTTACTGTGTTTACATTCTTTTTAGCAGACCGATCCTGTTGGTTAGGAAAAACCCTATCGGGTCTGTCTATCTCTTCACAGTTTTTCTTATTACACAAACATCTTTTTTCCTCCGCTCTATTTTGTCATACCATTTCTGCTTCCATTTATTTATTTATTTGCTCTGTAGGGCTGCCCATTAAAAACAACAATCCAATCAAAAACAGATTAAAAAGCAATCTATACCCACCCCCCAAAAAAGATCAACAACCACTCAAACAATGATAAACGTGATCGGTAGTAAAATCCATCCTTGGGTCAAACTCAACGCAGCCAGTGCAAAATCTGTCCATCATTGATAACCAAACGGAAGTTTTTTCCCCTGAATTGTCCTCGTACTTTCACCGTCAGAGGAACTTAGAAAACATTTTGTCTGTTCTCTCCCTCATCGGGAAAGATCTTCCTGGCCAGGCAGAGGTGCTAAATCCCCGAGGCTTTTAAATGTTGACCGGCGCCGGATTCCTGCCTGTCAGTGACCTATCGCCTTTAAGAAAACATTGTATTTTATGAGTGCAGATGGGATCCTCCGACGCCAGACCAGAAGGCTGTTAAAAGGAGGGGGAAGCAGATCAAAGGCTTAATTTTTTTTTTAATCAGGCTCTTTCGGATTTGCCCCTTTTTTCCAGGATTGTCCCTCATTTTTTCCAAGAAAATACGGTCACCGTTTCTACAACGTGCATTGCAATTCAGCTTTTCCCCTGGAATTTGAAATAACACAAGAACGCGCATAGCCCCATCCATCATTTCCCCCCAATATTCGACAACTTAGAAAACAACTGGATTTTCTCGCTTTATTCCATCCATGCACGATTGAAATTCAGTCCCGCACCGAATACCGTTTATCAACATTTCCCCCCCCCCTCCCCGCGGAGGTCAACGGTCGCTTTTCCCCTCCCGGGAGGCCGCTCTAGCCTTAATCTCGCCTCCCTCTCTATGGCGTGAGCGGCTCCGCTTCGCTCCAAGCCTCCCTTTCAAAACCCCGACCATAGATAAAGAAGCGACAATCCCCACGCAGCCGGGCTCTCGAGCTCCACGCCACGTGGCCCCGCCTCCTCGTTGCCAAAGCAGCGAGGCCGCAGCCAAAGGTTTGGGCTGCCGTAGGCCAGGCGGCCGGCCGAGGGGGGTGGTCCCTTACTCTGGCCCCGCCCACTCGATCCATCTAGCCGAGGCAGTTGGAGCCTGGCCTTCGCGGGAGGAGGAGGAGGAGGCGGCGGAGGCGCTGGCGCTGCTGTGTCGCGGAGGTCGGGAGCGGAGCGTCCTCGGTGGTGAAATGTAAGGAGGGCGAGCAGAAGCCGGTCAGGAAAATCTCCTTTGTTGCTGCCTTTAGAAGAACGCTGCGCTCTTTTTCTCGGCTATTGTTGTTGGTGGTTGGGTATCTATGGAATGAAGTGTGGAGGAAGATGTGGGAGGCTGGCTGGGATAGAAGCCACGGCTAGTCTGGTGGAAGCCCGGTTGAACCCAGAACATACCTCAGAGTAAACATATTTCGAAAGAGGCGATAATGTAACTTCCTTGAAGTTTGGCTTGACTTCTCCCCCGCCCCCAACCCAGCTAATTTCCTCCAATCTGTTGCTCTCCAGGTGTGTTGAGTTGTAATCCAGCTGCTGCAACCCATGCAGCTGGAGGAGAGTTGCAGTTTAGCCCTCCAGGAGGGAGGCTGTAAGGCGGAGAAAGTTTATCCCTTTGGGAATGTTTCTCCTCTCCTCAGAAAACAAAATACACTCCTTGACTGTGAGAGTGCATCAATAAATAGCAAAGCCTAGCAAGCAAGGCGTATAGGAGCTGTGACTCAGACTACAGGGGTGATAAAGGTTATTTATTTTTTGTCAGGCAAGCTGAAACGTTGAGAAACATAGCGTGTCACTTTTCTGTACAAACAGGGCTTGCAAGTATATTTATTTATATTTACAGCCCTGCTTATTGTGGTATTCTCCAGATGGGCTGGGTCTATCCAAATAGCCAAGCTGGCTGGGAAAGCCTGTGGCAGCTGGAGAACCCCAGGCTGGGAAGGGCTGGTCTGCGCTGCCTTCCAGCTGATGTCATTTCTGGTAACCGAGAGGAAGGTCCCTAAGATCCCATGCAAGGCTGACTTCTGTTTATTGTGCTGGTAATCAAAGTTGAGATATATTTTTTTGCACCCTGCTCATTTGCATGATGCTTCCTAGTACATTGGGGGAAAAAAAACCTTTCTGAAAATATTTTTGGGATTGACGATTAGCTTGTAGGTAAAATTGTGTCATAATTTGTTATGCTTAATAGTAAAAATAACAGAATCAGAATCCAAATTTATTTTGGCAAGTGTGTCAGAACACACACGAAATTTGTCTCCGGTGTACATGCCCAATACCTACCTACATACAATAAACAGATTGATTACAATCAGAGATGCTTAATAGTAAAAATAATAGTGATCACATATTAGCTTTCTTAAATCCCTCAACTGCATTGTTATTTGCTCCCGCCTGCAGCCTAAGCTCCTCCTTGATTTCAAAATCTTCATGGTTCTCTTGTTCATTTCATTTTTTCTGCAGTTCAAAGGTTTCCCTTCTTCTCTTCTCAGGAGATTTTCCTTTTCCAGCATTACTGCCTCTGTTCTTAGAATTGTCCCTACAAACGGTTGTATCATACTGCTTGCTCTTATTTTCAAAATTAATGTTTTCCATGATGCTTTTGACCCAATATATATCTTATTTCCAATGCTAACCTGTAATTAACACCCCATCCAACCCCCAATATGCACAAATGAAACACACTGGTGTGGTTTAAGGACCAGGGAAACTGAGATTCTGTGTCCATCCTTAGCCATGGAGACTTACTGGATGACTGAGCTAGTCCATAGTCTTGCAGTCCAACCTACTTCACAGAATCGTGGAGATAAAATGAAGAGAGATCCTTGTGTAAGCCTTCGGATGAAATATGGGATATAAATCTAACAAAATAAATATTTTTCTAATTTATGTAACCTCACTTTCCTTTGTTTTCATAGGGCAAAGGTTTGGGGGACTTTGAATTTTAAGGGGCAAATTTTGCCCCATGAATTACCCCTCCCCCCCAGCTAAACTAAATGACCCCATGAGTTTCCTGGTGAATGAAATGAAGGACTAACCTTTTTGAAATGCTTCTTCATTTTGCTACTTAAAATTTTCATTCCTCAGAAACAAAAACAAATAATTGTAACCCAGATCAAATGGGTTACTCTTTCTGGTGGGAGCTCTTTAGGGCCTTAAAGTAGCTGGTGGAACCTGAGGTTATCAAATACTATTGCTGCATGATTGACCTACCTTAATTATAATATATGAATTAATACTTCAAACTGCATTCTCCAAATAGATGAATTAATACTTCAAACTGCATTCTCCAAATGGCCTCAAATCCAATGCCATTTTATGATGGTCAGCTCTAGGCACTTTGACCAATTGTGGATGATGGACATTCATATCCAAAATACATGGAAGATGGTATGTTGGGAGAGATATGCTCACCTCCTACCTCACAGATGTGTTTTTCTTAGTTTCTTAGAACAATATGAAGTGATTTGTATTGTCTTTTTCTGGGATAGCATCATCACTTTGCAGCGCAGAGCTGTTTTTCCTTGTAGTTGAATGCTATGCATTTAAAACTGGTATGTATTAAACAGCATATGGTGTAATTTGATATGTGAGTTGTTCTCAGTCTTTGGAAGTAGCACAAGCCTTTTCTTCCCTATTTTATGACATAAATAAGGAGCAAGAGGAAATTGCTTAAATTTCAGCGGTCTCCTAAACTGTGCTGTCGTTTAGAAAAATAACAACAGAGATGGGAGGGAACTTGGAGGTCTTCTAGTCCAACCCCTGATCAAGCAGGAAACCCTATAATATTTCAGACAAATGGCTGCCCAATCTCTTCTTAAAAACCTCCAGTGATGGAGCATCCACAACTTCTGGAGGCGAGTCATTCCACTGATTAATGGTTCCAACTGTCAGGAAATTTTTCCTTAGTTCTATATTGCTTCTTGTTCTACCTTCAGGTGTTTTGGAGCAGAGGTTTCCAAACTTTTTCAAGTTGTAGACCCCAAAACATGTTGGTACATGGCGGATCCCATTCCCACAAATTCAACTAATTACTAATCGACAATTCATGTATGTTACTTTTCCCAAATTTTTCTTGACCTGTTTGCGGACCCTCTGGCAACTTGACTCAGACCCCCAAGGGGTCCTCGGAGCACAGTTTGAAAACCTCTGCTTTGGAGAATAGTTTGACCTCTTCTTGGCGGCAAGCTCTTAGATATTGGAACATTGCTATCATGTCACTCCTAATTCTATTTTCTTTAAACTCGACACACCCAATTCCTGAAATTGTTCTTCATCTGTTTTAGCCTCCACCCCACCCCATCCCAATTCATCTTTGTTGTTCTTCTCTGCACTCTTTCTAGAGGCTTAACCTCTTTTTCATATTGTGGCAACCAAAACTGGATGCAGTATTCCAAGTGTGGTCTGACCAAGGCATTATAAAGTGGTACTAACACTTCACGTGATCTTGATTTTGTCCCTCTGTTAATGCAGCCAAGGACTGGGTTGGCTTTTTTGGCAGCTACGGCACACTGCTGGCTCATATTTAAGTGATTGTCCACCAGGACTCCCAAGATCCCTCTCACAGTTACTGCTGTTGAGCCAGGTGCCACCTATTCTGTACCTGTGCATGTGGTTTTTCTTGCCTTGTGAAACTTTACTTTTCTCACCATTGAATTTCATTTTCTCAGGGCCCAGTGTAGCAATCTGTCAAAATCCTTCTGTATCTTGAGCTTATCTTCTGAAGTATTGGCTCTTCCTGCCAGCTTGGTGTCGCCTGCAAATTTGATGAGTTCTCCTTCTATCCTCTCATCTAAATCAATGATCAAGATAGTGAAGAGTACTGGGCCTAAAACAGAGCCTTGAGGTACTCCGCTGCATACTTCCCTTCATGTAGATGCAGTTCTATTAAGGACTACACGTTGAGTGTGATTTGTCAGCCAGTTACAAAGCCATCCGATAGCGATGCTGTCTAACCCACATTATTTTTATCTCATCAAGTAGTAGGTTGTGGTCTACTTTATCAAATACCTTATTGACGTTCATGTAAATTATATCCACAACATTTCACTGGTCCGCTAATTTTGTCACTTTGTCAAAGAATGCAATATATTTTGTCTGGCATGTACTATTTTTGACAAAGCCATGTTGGCTTCTGGTTATGACTTTGTTTGCCTCTAGGTGTTTTTTCCAGATTGGTTGCTTGATTATCTTTCCCAGAATCTTCCTGGATATTGATGTCAGCCTGATAGGTGTGTAGTTTTCTGGATCCATTTCCCCCCCTTTTTTGAAGATGAGAACTACATCAGCCCTTTTCCAGTCATTTGGTAGTTCCTCGGTGCTCCAGGATATTTGAAAGATATAGTCAAGTGGTTCTGTGATCACGTCTGCCAGTTCCATCAGAACCTTGAGTTGTAATCCATCTGGTTCTAGTGACTTGAACTTGTCTAGAGTGAACAGGTTTTTTGGTTTATCCCAAGTAAACAGTTTAGAAAACAATATTAATTCCAGTTGAAAAACAAAATTGTATTATTGTTGAGAAAACAATATTATATTGCTTCCAATCGAGATCTGAATTGATCTTTGAGATAATCTCAAGTGGCTTCCTGATGATTTTGTTGAAGATATTGCATAGGGTAACAGGAAGTGCACACATTCCATGAACCAACTTGACTTGTACATTCTTCTTGGATGTATTGAGATCTTGATAAAAATGAGGCCAGCATTTCACAGTGACTTGTGATAATCAGTAATGTAATTGCTCAGTGGTAACAATTCACAGAGATGGTTATATGTTAAACGTATGCTGTTTCTCAAGGCTCTGGAATAGTATGATGTCATGCAACTTAATAGACTTGGTGTAAAACAAAACACCAAAGCATCAAAGATCTTCACTGTTTACCACATACATACAAGTATGAGATTTTTTTTTGAAAATACAGATCCTGCAGCATTTTTAAAGGTATGATTTTTATAGGATGTTTTATAAGATTGGGAGTTATTAAAGGTTCAGGATGTTTTAAATGGATTGATAGATAAAAGATAAAATTTAAAATGGAAGATATGGAAAAAAACTGGATAGATAAAAATACCTTAAATGTATGCAGTTTTAATTCTAGAATTGTACTAGCTAATCAGGATAGGAGCTTAAAGGACCATTGTTATGATAGACTGATATGATAAGGAGGCAAAAATTTAGATTTTTTAGGAGATTATATAAATATAATACTATTTAAATGGTTTAAGTCGTTTAAAATTGCTGGTTTGTTATTTTTGTAGTGATTTACCTAGAATGTTTTATAAAATATGACATTATTTGAAGTTTTAGGAAAATGGATTTAAAAGCTTTATAGATGGTTAGATAAGAGATGGAAGGAGTAGGTGTGAAATAGTATTAGTGAATCTGAAAAGTACTGATGAAAGAAATTTGAAATGTATGTCCAGTGAGCTGGTGTTGATGGAAATATGTAAGCATGTTTTTTTTGTTTTTTGTCTAAAAATGAACAAAAATTTTATATACGAAAACTAATGCTTTTTAATAAAATTCAGTCTTTTGATTTATGACATTTTAGAGTCCTCTCATCAAGGTGTTACGTGAGCTATTTCCAGTTTTCTGTTTCCAAATGCATTGAGGCTGCAACCATCTTCTTAAAATAGCCATGGATTTCTATGGATAATGGAAGATGTAGTGCATCACATTGATAGGATGCTCGGTTGGGGAAAATTTTATTGCAGGAATGTGGAAACTCTGACTCCCTAGAGACTTGTTAGTCTCACAGCTAAAACAACAAAGCAACTTAGAGCTCTTGCACGAGTAGCACAATTATTTTTGTAAAAGCTTTCCTGAATGGTAATTTACGATGGATGAAAATTTCTGACACAAGTTTGCGACATGGGACCCACACAAGCTTCAAGGCATCCATGATATTCTATATATTATCTGTAGGACCCCCAGGTTTTTTTATGTTTCTTTTAAAAATTAGATGGGCAAAATTTGAATATCAAATCTTTGAGGTAAAATGGCTGGAAACTCACTATACCATTTGTATATTTGTATATTTTTTGTATTACAATGCAAATACCCACCCCCCCAATTTTTTTTGGCATTCCTGTCCTTGTGTCCAGTCATATGGGACTGCACAGCATCTGTCTCTTGTTGATTCTTGAGTTATGTAGTAAGAAATTTGCAATCTTTTAAGGTGTGAAAACTTTTTGTTTTTTAACTTCCTGATTTTGTTGAGTTTCAGTTCTCATCCAATCAGCCCCCAAGGCCAGTGATTATGGATATCTGGAGCTGTAGTTCGTATCCAAGTGGTAGTGCAATTTTGCTGCCCGCCCTTATATCGGGTGCAATAACGAACGAGTTAAGCAATTTTAGCTACTGTATCTACACTTAAAAAAATAGCTTAGCTTTTAAATTCCCTCTCTTTGTTAAAGTTATGTGGAAGTTTAAAAATTTGCAGCCCTAGTATGCTTGACTGAGTCAAATTAACAGTAGCTGAATTTGTCCAGCAAACCACGCCATAAAGCATGATTTACAAGCAATAGTCGCTATGTCAGCCTTTCTAGCCTGAAGGTCTTCCATGTATATAAGCATCGTATCCCAGCCAGCCTAGCCTTTACTGAAATTTCTAAGAGGCAGTCCATATATCTGAAGAGTGTCTAGGTTGGGGAACATTGGTGTAGGTTCACAAAATACATCAAGCCCAAACCAATTATTTATTTATTTAGACTTCTATACAGCCCTTCTCCACGTGGGACTCAGGGCAGTGTACAGCCATGTAAAATCCACAAAATACATA
>JANHFO010003803.1:54056-66418 GCA_032468095.1 Pareas carinatus
ACAGAAAGGTAAGGGAAGGGAAGGGAAGGGAAGGGAAGGGAAGTATTATTTAAAATTCATTTGCAATATTTCATTAATAATTGTTTATTTATTTTATTTGTATCCTACCTTTATCATTTTTACAAATATCTCCAGGTGATAAACATATCCAATACACCTTCCTTATCCTATTTTCCCTACAAAAACAGCCCTGTGAGGTGGGTTGGGCTGAGAGAGAGTGACTGGCCTAAAGTCACCCAAATGGTTTCATGACTAAAGCGGAACTTGAAATCACAATTTTCCACATACTAGTGGTGCCTTAACCACTAGTCTGGTGCCTTGACCACTTCCTTCCTCCCCATCTGTTAATTGTAAATGATGACTGTAGTTGTTCTTTATTGTTTTATTATGTTTACTGGGTTTCAACATTTGCCCAGAATTGTCTACAGATGAGATGAGTGGTACACAATCTAATAAATAAATATATACATAAAATATCCAAAGGGTTTTGCATGTAATCAGTTCAGATCCCTGACAAAGTTATCTTGTCAACAGTGTGACACAATAGTGGTATCACAACCTTTGGGCTCTTGCTTTGACTCTTCCAGTTCTTAGCATACTATGCTGTTTCCAAGGAATGAGTCCTGTAGAGATGGGTCCTTCTCTAAAGAAAATAGTTGCTTAATAAAAAAAATCAGTGCCCGGACTTCTGGTTTCAGTTCCCATCCAGGGAGGACACAGCAGCCAGACCTCCAGCTGCTAAAGCTCTTTTTTTTCTTCTGTATTGGGAACCCTAGAGGTCCGAAGTCACCCTGGGTGTGTGTGTGACAGAAGAGGCAGGCATAAGCAGAAATGTGTGCCTGGCGGCGGCTGGCACAAACAACACTGTTTTTCTCCTTTTCTCCAAGCAGGAGAAAAAGTGCCTTAAAAAATGCCATTAAGACGGGAACTGTGGACAGATAAAACTAGCATCAAGGCGGAAGCAAAAACATCAAGCGCACCAGTCAGGAGAACTAAAAAAAAAAGAATTTTTCCACAAACACTTTGCGACAGGGTGATTATAATTAAAAATGAAATAATACAGTCCTGAAAATATCTTCACAATGGTGACTGACTACGCACGGGACAGTTAAAAAATAAATAAATCAGTGCAATAAAAATCTTTTCTATCTGAACAGATGAATTCATTCTGACACCAACACATTTTAAATGAATAAAACTGTTGGCATCCATCAGGATGAAAAGTAGCTCAGTAACTTCAAAAGAAAAGACTCTTCTCAGATGTCTTTTTTTAAAAAATGGGTTTAAATGAGCATTTAAATATTCTTATTTCCAAGAAAGCTTGTTCTAAAATCCTTCATAGAGCACTTCAACTTTGGAGGATTCAAGAATGATAGATTAAAAGGGTAGAGGTGTGCAGGTATGGATGGATAGTGGAAGTAAGGTTTAACCTGAGCTGGGGACAAGTTAAAGAGGGGAGTGGGGTCCATAATTTGATTAAGATGGGATCTTTTTATCAAAGTAAACTTTCGTTCAGACATTGTTTTAGCAAAGTTAGGTTCTTGCATTGGAAAGTACTTTTTAAAAAATCAGAAAGGGCGACTATACAAAGGGAAACTATACATAAAAAACTGACTGGCTCCCAACATGATGATACTACTGAAGATCTGGCTATTTATTCCCTCCAGTTCTTGGGACCCACTGATGGTTAAGCTTCTGTTAGACAAGCATTTGGTTTATATGTTTGTCTTCAAGGAATTTGTGATTTTTAAAAATTGTATTGCTTTTACTTATTTTTTTAAAATTGTAAGGTGCTCAGAGTTACCGGTGGTTGGATAAACAAACAAATGAACGAATGAATGAATAGGAAGTGACTGAAACAAAGTTCATTACTGAATTCATTGATTTTTTTTTCAGCACGTACACTGCTGATTGCCTGGAGCTAAGTTATTTTCAGGCAGATTTTTTCCCCAAAGAACAGAAAAAACAAACAATAAAAAACATATTCCAACATATAATAGCAGAAGTATTCTTTTACTTCCACACATGCACTTCAAATATCATTCTGATGTTCAGACACACTGTCTCCTGACCTTTGACACAGAATAATCCTGGAGAGTAAATAATACATTATTCCCCCTTCTTACTTTAGATCATATGTTTAACTATCTTATAGTCAAATAGAATCTATATACCTGGTAGGCTCTTACCAAAGACACAAATCTTTTAATTTCACAATTGTGACTATTTATCCACTGCTTATAAGATTATTCTACTTTGTATGATGTATGTAATTTTAATGCAATGTATGATCTTAGAAGACACTCAGTAAAAGGCAATATAGTAATGAATTAACCAGAAATTTAGAGAGAACTCATGGAAATGAAGCCTTGATAGATACAAAATGTACTTCAGACATGTTTTAATTCTTTGTCACTTTACAAGATTCAAAGGATCACAACTTTTATTTATTACTTATGTGTTAGATTTTTAATCCTACCTTTGTCAACACATATTTTTTATTCTAATATTTATGACATTTTATACCACGGATAGAATTGATATTAAAATGTATATGCTATTTTTTTTGCAGTTTTAACATTGACTTAGAATGGAATAGCCATTGCTCAACTGCCTCTCCCTTAGGCATCCATTGGGAAATTGTTTTTGCTTTTTCTTTAGCCTCCCAACTGGATTCAGCACACAGAATTGAACTTTATTTTGCCTGTGGCCCCATTTAATTTTAGTTAATCTGCCAATAGGTTCACAGATGCAGATACACAAAATGCGTTCATCTCTTTTACAAAATCTATTTCCAACAAGCTGTTGGGTTGGAAAGAACAAAGTCGTTCTCTAGGAGAACATAGAATTGTGCTCTGCATAATAGTGGGTGGATAGGAAAAGGAAAACCGTTGGCTGCAAAGAAAAATGCAAAAGATGGAGGAGAAAAGAAAACGAATTAATGCTTTCTTAACCCCAAAGCACACTGTATGAAAGCAACTTTCTTAGCAACTCTGTTTAGAGTTTGTTGCAAGCCAGGATATGCCACATAAAGGAAATGAGGGTTGCGTTGCGGAGGGCAAGAGGTGAGTTTGCCTTGTTGATTCAAAAATGGAACACCAAGAGAACACATAATATGCCATTATGTCTATGGTTTCCAACTTGGACTCAGCATAAATTATTCCAGGAATGTTTGTACAGTCTCTTTTTATATCTCTCTGGCAAGGCCTATTTTGATTGAAAGGCTTCATTACTTTTCTTTTTTTATCAACTTTACTTCTCCAGTAAAGATAATCTTTTTTTTTGTTGTTATTGCAGTTTTTTTCAGAAAAAGCAAAAATAAAACATACTGCACCACTTGTCAAAGCAATGAAACAGGCTGCAGAGGAAATTCCTGTTTATTTAAGGAATGGGCTGTGACTTGAAAGAAACAAAAGAGAAATGATGGGGATGAAAAAACATGTACTAACTTTCTACTTGCTTCATAATTTGTAAGGTATGGCTTGTATTAATATAGAAAAATTAGAACTTTCTTTGTTGAATACAAAATAAAAACATTGGCAAATTGACGACTTAAAAATATGAATGTTTTTGCTGTTAAGATAAAAGTAGCAGTAAACGCTTACTAAAAGCTAAAGTATGGTAATAACAAACATATCCATCATTGCTTATTTTAAGTTCCTTGACTGAAGTAATACCATTTTTTTCATGAATTTATGATCCATAATATTGAACTCCATCTTTGAAAACATCTTGATAAAATATCACATTCTCTGCAAAAATGCACAGAACAAATACAAAAGCATCAGGAAAAGCTATTTATTTTGTGTATTGTTTTGGCTCATGCGTTGCTCTATTTTGAAGACTGAGCAGTTTACAAGTAATAGCACAAAAAATTACTTCAGTTCTTCCTTCTTTCTCATTGTTCTCTATCTTTTTTCCTTTTTTCAGAAGCACAGTCCAGGCAGCTTATCACATTCCAGTCTAATACTTCTGTTAAAAAAAATTTCAGCAAATTGAAGATACATGGACTTCAAGTCCAACAGGTTTAGAAACACCACTCTAGTCCAAAAGTGCCTTTTCTTTGGGAAACTTGTAAAGGACTCACTCTGAGACAATATAGAACCCTGAAAAATATGTTTCTTGATTATTTTTTTCATGTATTTATGCCACGGCATAGATAGTTTAGATGGCTCTCCTCTTTCCACTCCCTGGCTGAGAAATAGTGGCTGACCCAATGAAAAATATGAATTAGAGAGGTCATAGGTTAGTCCTATGTTAGCCATTATCCCCATCACAGTTTATCTATCAAACTAATGCTTATCATAGTAATTTGTGAATGAATCTGAATTAGCTTGAGCAAAGCATCAGGCTGATATCCTTCTCCTGTCATCCTCCAGCAAATTTGCTTTCATTTAAAAAAAATAGAACAGAAACACATAATAGAAAATATTGCCTAATTTATCATATGGCTGGATTAAACCAATTTCATAATTCTTCATTTGACTCATACATATGTGGGATGTTCTACCAAGGTGACAAATAACCTGGGAAGCTGCTATGTACCTTGACTTTATGGTAATGTTTTCTGTGGTAAGTTTATCTTAGATATTGGGAGCCTAGGGTTGAGAATAATGTGTTCTATCATCAGAGGGTTCTCCTTCTCCTATATTTATTTTCTTATGACTATCATAGCTACAATATCATTAAAGTCACAGCAAGACTTCTTTTAATCCTCTAAAGTACTATCATTGAAATTATGGCAAGGAAAACATCACACTGATGGGTGATAGGTGTCCCTTACCTTAAATGCTGTCATTTGATAGGACTTTGGCTTCTCTGTAGCCCTTTGGAATAGACTCTCATCTAAGAAGTGAGAGGTCTGTACCCTTTTAGTCTTCTAGAAGGTCCCAGGACCTGAACTTTCCCCTAAACATCGAGTTAGAATGGGGGTTGATCAGAAGGTTAATAGTCTGATTGGGCTACCATCTGGTGGGAAGGGTTGTTTGGTTTTTATTCTTTTTCTGTTTGAGTTGTGGTGAGCTGCCTAGGGTCATTGTCTGAGATAGGTGACCATATTCTTTAAATAAAATAAATAAATTTCTGCAATCACAATGCTACATTGGATTATTCAGAACAGTCCTCTGGCCCATTTTTGCTTGTAATACATATTTGTTATTATCGTACCCACTGCTGAACTCTTTTCAAACTGCACATCTGGCCCTTATAATCACAAATCACACAAAAAATGTAGTAATTGTTTTGGCCCAGGAAGGGTATTGTTGCAGTGCTTGCAGTTTTAAATTTAAATACTATGATGGCTTACAATTTCTTAGAAAATGCCTAGAAAATTTGGTTTCCAGAAATGTAATGAAAATAGAATGAAGTTTGATTAAGATGAGGTTCCCCTGTTTGAAGAATATTGTGTACTGTATTATTAATCAGGTCAAAAATGTAACAGATTTTTGACAAATGAAATGGAAAACATTGATTGCAGGTTAGGAATTATAAAAAAGTGACAATACAAAGTGTTCCAAAATATTACAGCGAGTTTACATAATAGAATCACAATGTTAGATTTTTTTAAATGTAGGCAGGGTTTAGAATAGTTGGTGGTCATCAAATGTCTAACTCTAAAGATGGCTTTGTAGTTCCATTCCTAATGAAATGATTTTTTTAAAAAGCCATCATGACATTTTATACCATCTAAAGAAAGGTCCATTTAGTCAGCATGAAGGCAAGAAACAAAGATGACAAAAGTGTCGCCATTGTGTCAATTTTATATGGCTGTGCACCGCCCTGGATCCCTTCGGGGAAAAGGGCGGTATATAAATATGAAAAATAAATAAATAAATATCTACACTTCTTTCCAATTGTATGCAATGAATAAGAGTTGAATCCATAGTTTCACAAAGGAAGTTATATTTGAAACTCAATGTTTGAATGCCAGGATTAAGGGAAAGCAGTTTAAAATGAGAAGGCAAATTCTTTTAAAGAAGGGAAGGAATTAAGTTGGTTTTTTGAGGTGGGGGAAATGTGAAGGCTACTGTAGATTTAGCAAAACAGATTTATTAGCCTTCTGAGAACAGACTGGACCGTTACAATAACAGGTCACACTGGCAACTTAGGACATTGTCCCACTCAGAAGACAAAAAGAAGCAAAAGAACTGTGTCTTGTTTCCATAGTACATAGGAAGGCTTTGCATCTTGCACTTGGCAGCTGCAAGATTTCTTCTTTAACTTTAGTAGCCTTTAAAATAAACTTACTATAACCCAAACACCTGCATCCTTGAATGATTGCAGGAGGCTACTAGTTCTAGTATTAACCAAATGCAGTCTGAATTTCTTAGAAATTTGCAGGAGGTTTACACAAAATGGCTGAAAGATTTCTCACATCCAGTTCTGGTTGTAATGGTGAAACAAGTTTAAAGTTATTGCTCAATGTAAACCTGAAGACTTCCCAGTATTGTAAACAAAACAAAATCCACAGTACTACTTTTATATTGCTTTGGATTTCTTTACTGAGCTGGACCTAAATGCTCCCTTCCAACTTTGTGAATATATTATTCTAATATTTGGATATTAATCTGAAGTTCCATTTGTATTTTGATAAATTTTAAGAAAACTGTTCCATCACCTTAAAGAGACATGTTTGAACAATTCTGTGAAAAACTTTTGGTGTATCAGCATGGCAAAAGTTAAAAATAGCAAGGTGGGTGGGCTAGCTAGTATTTATGTGTCAAAAACACTAATCCCTCCATTCTGAAAAATTGAAAAGGTCTCAACTTTAGCACCAACAGGAAATCTACATGATTTACTCCTTTCTTTAAAAAAACCTTCTAAATTTTGCTTTGATGAAAGGCATAAAGACTTTGCTGCATTAAGAAGAAGGAAAATATGAGACTTACTAGCTAAAGTACCTCAATGATGTTCTTAAGCATCAGGATTGAAGGATATATATGTGTGTGTGTGTGTGTGCATTCTCATTTCTTTTGTTTTTCATCTTTATAGATAAATTCACTCAAAGCTACAATTTACTTTAATTGTAATTTATTGAATAAGCCACAGTGTCTGAATTCACATGTCATCTTAACCTATGAAATATGATTAAAAGTGATAAAAGTTTGATTCATTGATCTAAGAATTTCACTTCTGTTTCCAGTTCAGAAATCACTTGTGAATCAAAGGGTCCTGATGTGAACATGACATTCTCTGTTCATTTCAATAGAAAATGAAATTTGTATACATTGTAGTCCATCTTTGTTCTTTTGAAAATCTTAAGCAAATTCTAATCTTGCAATCCTGTATTGATCTAACTGGATTTAAGATCAAATGAGCTCATTAAGATTTATGTCTGTGTTTGCAATATGTCTAGAACTTCTTTATACAAATGAGAATAAGACATGGAATGGGACTGTCGAGTCACATTTTTTATTTATTTATTTATTAAGATTTTTATACCGCCCTTCTCCCCGAAGGGACCCAGGGCAGTGTACAGCCGTATAAAAACACATAAAATAACATAACAGACATCACATAGATATAACAAGTTAAAACCAGCTAAAAAACAGATAATTAATAATGGCTGAAAATCGAATAATAAAACCAATTTAAAAAACTAATTTAAAATTCATAAATCCAAATTTATATTGGGCAGGGAGGAGTTGCATGTCAGGCCAGCCTGGCCTGTGTAAACAAATGGGTCTTTAATGCTCATCGGAAGGCTCGAAGATCCATGATATTACGGATTTCTGTGGGGAGGTTGTTCCAGAGGGTGGGAGCGGCCACAGAGAAGGCTCTCCCCCTGGGGGTCGCCAGCCAAAATTGTCTGGCCGACGGCACCCTAAGGAGGCCCTCTCTGTGGGAACGAACTGGTCGGTGGGAGGTATTGGCTGGCATTCATTTACATCCATAGTTAAGCAGTACTGTTGACCCCATCCCATATGTCCACATGTGAGGCACATACATTTGCAAAATATATTGTCTGTGACTTTCTGCTGGTGCCTCAACCATTACTAGTTGACTAATTCTATAAAATATCATGTATAGTATTTTATAGTATGCAAAGTTAAATCATGGAAGAAGACAATCCAAACTACTTATGTCTTGTTGCCAAGCAAAGTCACAATCATGCCCATGAAGTCACCAGAAATTAATCTTGAATCAAGACAGTTCACCAATACATTCTATGACAGGAAGGTATCAGTCAATCAGTAAGAACTAAACTGAATTCAACTAAATAACTCACTTGAGATTATTATGATTATATTAAATTGTGGGCAATAGATTTCGGGAGTCTTGCAAGATTGCTTGCATAGAATTTGTTCATCTGTTCATCTTGTTTAAAAATTTACTACGCTATAAAAGTTTTGCATTTCTAGCAGTCATTCAGGATTTGGTTTGTGAAATACAATTCACTGATATGTAAATATGTTGATTATAACTGGAAATACTCCAGCACACAATTTGATGTTCTTTTACTATCTGATCTCCAGGAAAAGAATATGGTACCTCAAACTATTTCTACAGAAGTTATACTTTATTCCCTAAATTCAATTGAATCTTTTCAAAGTTTAAATGGTCTCCTCTTCTTATGGGCAGATGTGGAAAAGGCAAACCTTAATTTCCCAAATAATTGGAGATTGTATTGTTCTATAAGAGTTCATTCTTTCAAAGACAATTTCTTTTTTAAAAATGACATTTATAATTCATCCCAAATTATGAAGATTATCTAAGGACTCTTTCTGGTTCATAATATTCTTCTTACCCAGATTTTTGGATCATTTGTATCAACTCCAAATAACAGTACAATATTTTTGAGAGAATGAATCAAAGATTCCAAAAGGTGTTCATTGAAATAAAAAACAAACAGAAAACTGCAGTATCAAGAATCAGAATTTATAAACATATAGCATCTCTTTGAATTATCAAGAACTCTATCTATCTCATAATTTTTATAACCAAGAAAAATTATTGATTAAAAAATCCTAATTTATTTTCAAAAAGTTAAACTGATGAATCAAAATCCCAAAAATTTAGGAGGAACAAAATAGGTCAGTTAAGTACTATTATTACTTAGTTAAGAAAGTGAAAGTAATATATAAAGCAATTATTGTACATAGTTCAAGGACTGGAAAATGGAAAGAAATTCAGTGTCTTAAGTTTTTAGAATGAATCTTTCCCCTGTTAAAATTCTTTCCAATGTCTTACTTGGCATTTTAATTTCCCACAATAGTCATAGCACTGTGGGAATTAAAATAGCAATCATTTCTTTTAAAAAAGATAAAATAATATTATTATGAGAAAGATTTATTAGCATATGAATACAAATCATTCTTCTAAGGTTCTCTTAGAAAATTCTCTTAATTTCAAATAACTATGTTCAAGCACATTTAAATTATTATAAAGAAAATGCATATATTCAACAGTAGCAAGAAGCAAAAAACAAACAAATAAATTAGTAAATAATCCAAACTATAGCTTTCAGTTCAATGGATAGTGATTATAAATACTAGCTTGTTTCCATTCTTTTTCAAGTGAGTCAAAACATAATGCTTTGAATAGTTTATGATAGCTTCCATAATCTGATATCTATTCTTCAAATGAGTTGTATTTAAGCTCTCATTATCCAACAGTCAGCATGGATTTTGGCAATACTAATTGGGAATCATAGGTACTCATTTTGAGGAAGTCTGCTTTATGCAATTCACAAGGGGTATTCACAAACTTTCTTGTTGAGGGAAATGCACCAAGCTGAAACGTGAACCAAACATCCCAGTATCTTTGGCAATTTGGTAGCAGTATCAGACCCAAACCAGGGGCAGTTTCAACTTCGTCTGAAATTGTGTTAGTAGACTCTAGCACATCTCAGTTTGCAGGTCTCTCGAGGACTGAGTTTTCTTTATGAAGTGAAACAAAAATGAGCTATTTGCAAAAAGAAAAAGTCACAATATGGCATTATTTATCTGAAGAACAAATGTCAGTTCTTTAAGCAGGTGAGCCAGAAAGATTCATAATGCACAAAAACTCAGGAAAAGTACAAGCAAGTGCATTACCAAATGAAGAATTATCACGAAACAATTGTACGGGACTGACATATACTCATGTGTTTATACCCAGCTACATCTAATCACACAGGAAAAAAGAGAACTTAAAAATGTCCATATCAAAGTTGCAGGTGTTCAAATCACACACTGAAATGCAAATTGTGCATTCATTGTTCAAAGCTGACGTTTTAGATATAGAAAAATGTATAATAACTATAGCCAGCTAAGAATATAAAAAAGCCAATCCTTCAGCTGAATGCATATCTCACAGCTAAAATAAACATCCACCAACAACGCTAAAGCAACATTTGCATTTGTCAGCTCTGATGGAAAAGAGTTTACTTTGTCTTCATAATGGACCACTGCCACCCCTGAAAAGTCCTACAGAGAACAGCTGACTGACATGTTTCTTCAACTTCTTTTTCCTCTGAAGGATTGTTTTCATGCCATTTGTGGCTGGTCAAACCAAGCAAACTTTGGAAGGCTATTTGCAACCACACATAGTTCAAACAGCATAACTCAAACTAGGCATGGCACGGACTCAGATACCTCAGCAGATTTATCAACTGATCTCTCCATTCCATGAAGAGATGTTGTTTACTTAACTCCAGTTTAGCTGTAAGGCTAAGAGCTTAAAATAAGTATACCCAATTTGGATAGGGCTTGATTCTACAACTGAAAAACAAAATCCAATGTTTTCTTTACCTTGATTTCCCATCTTCCCCTCTCCAAACTTCTGAATGTTGTTCAGTCAGCATGTAAGAATATACTAGCTAAACTTCTAAAAGAAATTCTAGAATCAGCTGTTATAAATCTAAAGAAGTTATTCTCAAGTCTGACACTGAACACACTAGAGAGAAATGTTTACTAAAGATAGAAGGAAAATATGGTCTCATATTATATGGGCTCATCCAATTCAAACTGACACATGGACCAGAAAGTATACTGTGATCAAAACCCACTTTGTGAGCATTTTGTGACACAGATACTAAGAAATAATATGCATTCAAAATGTTGGTCAGGGAATACTGGATACAAAAATGCAGTATATCATTTTATTTTTATTTTTATGCAGTTGTTGTTTGACCATGAGTCCTACTGCATCAAGAGCTGAAGTGAATGTTTTGTAGCTGCATAGCTGTTCAGTGGCAATGATCTCATTTTCAGGTTTTGGTTACAATTCCACCCCTACTACTTTTTCAGAGTTATTGATTATGAGAAAAGCATTGCTGAAAGTCGAGCATCTCAACATGCCTAGTTAAGGGCCCTGACTGTTTTAAAATGACTCTGGTGTCAAAGGCACCAGAATTTCATTTCAGTTTCAGAAGTGAATTGACTGAAAACTACAAGTATCCAAAAAGATTACCAGGTAATTTGTACTTTGCTCCATTGATTAAAGCTTTTGGTAGTGGAAGCAAAAAGAAATGTTTAAGTATAGCTCCAATATAGAGCAAAGTGAAGGTCATGATAAAAATTGAAAGACAGGTTAGTAAACAAAACAACACACTTTGTATCCCTTATCAATATTTATTGACCATTGTCTTAGAATGGCATTATCAGAAAACTTCCCAAAACTCATGTCCCCTTCCCTCAAACGCCTCTTTAAAAAACCAAAGTTTTCCATTGATTATCCTCTTAAGTCTCATGCCAAATAAAGCAAAATATTAGTATCTTTCCATACTAATTTCTCTATAGCCATTCCTGTGCTTTCCTTCTTTTTTCACTCCTTTGGTACAGTATCCATCTTAAACTAGATGCATATCAAAGTTATTTCTACGCAAGGTATCCTTAGCATTAAGAGCCGACTAATAAAACTGATTGCAATGATAACAATAATGCTATCCAATTTCCGTAAACACCACCAGTACAGTATGGTCATTGAGTCTGAAATATTAGAAAGTTTCATTTCAATCAGCCACAGTAACATTTAGTTTTCAGTTTACTTGTTCAAATTCTGTCAGTTCAAAGAAGATTCCTCTGGAATATTTTTGCGATCCAAAAGAGGGAACACAGCTAGTTAAAGTCTAGCTTAGTTGCTTTCCAATTCATGAATGCCCAGGAGACATAGAAAAAATGAGCTTAGAAGTGATATTTTAACCAGATGGTCTTATTCAGATTGTGAGAAAACAACTATAAAAGAGAATTTGTAATAATAAAACTAATCATACCATTCTTTGAGCTTTTTTGTTTTCCTCGCCCCCAAGGTTTTTATGTATTTATTGCAAGCAACCACCTTAATTTATTAATTGAAATTAATTGAAATTTTAAATAACTTAAATAATGATTATTTATACCGCGGAGCAGCTCCGGGCCCTGAGAAATGTTCCCCTCTCTCGG